>CXYZ01010056.1:165596-195123 GCA_900006705.1 Sonneratia caseolaris | reverse complement strand
TAAAAAGATTAACCACAAAATATAAAAATGATTATTTTAACTTTACTATAATTAAGGTTTTGAGATATCCAAAAATAAATTTCAATAAATCAATGATAATAATTTTATTTGGTTGAGAGAATCAATGATGTTTATATGGAGAAATCTCTCTCTTCGCTCTCCTTTTACCGTTGGTGATTTCTCACTCATCTCCTCCAGCTACTCGTTGCCCTCCTTGACTAGGTCACTCATCGGCACTCCTTCACCAGGTCGCATGTTGATGCTCCTTCACCGGGTCGCATGTCGTCAGCAATTCATCTAGGCCCCTCGGTGCTATTTCACTCTCTTGCTTGCCCTCTTCGTTAGGGGCTTTGTCTTTGTTACTTCATATTCATCGGGGGCTTTATCTTTTAGACTTTGACAAAACCCCATTGGTCAATCTTAATAGAGAGTGTTATAGCTTAGTAATGTAATTTATTGGTAGTGAGATTTCCTGTCTCTATTCACTGATTTTGCAATTGCTTGTTCTTTTTGAGTGTTGTTACCTTTTGGTATTGTAATCTTGGTTCCATTTGGTTTGTGTTGAAACAAGAAATTATTGAAAGAAAAGGTAAAAGTGAAATCTTTGGGATCTATTTTGAAAATTTGACTTATCTTCCCTTGAAATCGAGCAACATATCTTACATTGATTTCTTTGGCCAGCTTCTAAAATATCTGAAAGGTTTAGAGTAAAGTGAACTTAGGTGAACTTTTCTTGATTTTCACGATTAAGTTCCTCTTATCTAAAAGATGGAATAAATCACATTTTAAGAATGTGGATTACATAATCAACGAATCACTTAGTTCATTAGATTTAATACAACAAAAAAACATACAATGGGAAATAGGTCCCTTAAAAGGCAGATCCAGAATGAGCTGCAAGAACAATTATTTAGGAGAGATTTAATATGGTATAAAAATGCTAAAGAATTATGGCTTAGAGATGGTGATAATAATACTAAAATTTTCTACTCATCAACCATAATCAAGAGTAGACACAACCACATAGCAACCATAAAATACAATAATCAAGCATGGTTAATGGAACATAAAGATATTGCAAATTATTTTGTAACCCACTTTCGTGAAATATTTTAATCCAGCAATCCTAGTTTCCCATTAGAAGTAACTGAGCTACTAGAACTTGTAATCACATGGGAAGAAAACCTAGATCTAATTAAAATTTTCGAAGAGAACGAAATTTGGGAAACTATAAAACACAAGAACTTAATGAAATCTCATGGACTAGATGGGATGCAGGTAGCTTTTTATAAACGTTATTGGCCCATAATTAAAAATAAATTCACACAATTTGTTCAAAACTTGTGTTTCCTTCTTAAACAATAGAACACTACTTTTTATTTCATTAATTCCAAAGAAGCAAAATTCTTACAGGATTGCCTATTTTTGTCCTATAAGCTTAACTAATGTTTGTTACAAAGTGATTTCTAAAATCATTGCCAATAGAATAAAACCACTTTTAAGCAAATTAATTGGACCAAATCAAACAGTTTTCCCTGAGGGATGATGGAATAATGAAAATGTAATTTTGGCACAAGAAATCCATCATGTAATGAACAAATGAAAATCAAGAAAAGGATGGATGGGACTCAAAATAGATTTCTCCAAGGCTTTTGATAGAATTGAATGGCATTTTGTTAAAAAAATTCTAATATAATTAGGCTTTAACCAAACATTTGTACAATGGATAGATTAATGTATTTCCACTTCCAGTTTTTCTATCCTCATTAATGGAGTACAAGAAGGATTTTTCAATGTGCAAAGGGGCCTCAAATAAGGTGATCCCCTCTCGCCATACTTGTTTATATTGTCTATTGAAATCCTAAGTATAATGCTTCACAAGGTTGAATTTCTCAACCTAACCAATGGAATCAAGTTGTTCGCAAATAATGAGCCTATCAGTCATCTTCTCTTCACCGATGATCTTATGATCATGCTAAAAGCAATGAGAAAAAATGTAATTAATTGGAAGAAAATCCTAGAAACCTTCTGCAAAGCTTCTAGACAAGAAATTAATTATACCACATTAGGAACTTTTTTCTCAAAATTTGTTAGCGGATCAACAAGAAGAATTGTAAAAGAACTTCTAAATACTAAGAAGATCAATCATGATGCATAATATTTAGGATGCCCACTAGCAATGAAAAGGAAAAAGTTAGAATCCTTCTAATATCTCTTTGATAAGATTCAATCCAAACTAACAGCTTGGAAATTCAAGTCTTTTTCTAGGGTAGGACGTGCTACACTAATCAATTCAATCCTGTCTAATGTAGCTAGCTAACCGATGGCTATGTTCAAAATACCTAAGTCCATATGCAATAGAATTGACCAATTGATTAGGGCCTTTCTGTGGGGTCACTTAGAAGAGAGAACTTATTTTTTGCTTCCATCAGTTGGGAAAAACTTTTTCAATGAAAAAAACATGGAGGTCTAGGCTTTAGACGGACCTTGGACATAAATAATGCGTTGCTTGCTAAGATTGCATGGTTTCTCTCTAACAACACATCGAGTCTAGCTAGCAAAACATCCAAAGAGAAATATAGTAGTCCATTAGAACCAGATATCAAGAGAGTAGGCTCATTCTCCTCAACTTGGAAAGATATAAATACCATCACAAATAAGTTGAACTAAGGTTTATGCAAGCTAATAGGGAATGGAGCTAATACTTTGATATAGTTTGATAAATGGATCCCAAATAATCTGCATTGCACAGCAATACCTAACCAATCCTATAGAGGGTAGTTAAATAATTTAACAATAGTCAGACTTAATTATTCCTTAGACTAATAGCTAGAATTTGAACCTTCTATTTATCTTATTTGATCAAGAGACTTAAAGAAACATCCTCAAAATCTATCCAAACTTAAATAACATGGATGGGTTTATTTGTAAACGTAGCAAATCAGGTGATTTTACTATCAAAAGTTTTTATGAAGAAAGTCAAGCCACTAGATTTTCCGCTACTAATGAACATTTTTGGGACTCGCTCTAGTCTCTCAAAATTCATGAGAGGCATAAAATGCATTTGTGGCACTTAGCCACTAGATCTCTACCTTGGCTTCTAGCACCCGATCGACGTTGTCCATTATGCAAAGCCGGGCCCGATGAAATCACACATCTCTTCAAAGATTGTGATTTTTGTTGAATTGCATGGAGAGAATCGCCATGGAGGGTCATAAACCCCATTGCAAGTAAGCATCATTGTTTTTTTCCAAAACTTGATTGAATTTGTCATGAATCCTCCATACCTTAGATTCGGAAGGCTAGAGAAAGAAAAAAAAATTCATTTTGGCTGTGACTCTGTATTATGTGACATGGACCGAAAGGAATAACATTTTACGTAATAGAAGACAACCCAACATCTTCAAATTTCTAGAAATGGTAGAAAGAAAATTCAGGGAACATAGTCTGACTCTTTGCCATAATTTGCATATTGCAGTATGTTCTTTGTCAAGGAAAAAAACATAATGATAATTCGCACAGATTAGCAATTCAAAGAATGCATCAAGCATCCAATGACACTATCTTGATCTTCTTCGATGCTTCCTGAATACTTATCCAATCAATTGTTGTAAGTATAACATTCTAGAGGGGACATTATATTTTGACTTGGCATAGAGACATTGGGCCTCCTCGCTTGCTCAAGCAGGGGCCTTTGCCCATCTATTTGCAGCCAATATAGCCAACACCCATGAATGGAAGATATCTATTTTCTTTTCTGATTATTTTGAACTAGTTGAGATGATCAAAGGTGATAGAACAAAATCGTGGGAATATGTAAATATTTTGCCTGATTTTGTTTCATATTCTACTGAGTTAGAATGTTGGGAATTTTTTTGGGTTCCACTTGAAGATAATGTAATTGCTCATAGATTATCTATTAAGAGTTAAGTAATCCCAATTTTGATTTAGTGATTTATGAATATATCAATTGATTTAACAGTATAATAAATTTATCTATCAAAAAAATTAATTGAAGTGTATAGTAGATACTCAAATAATTCATATTAACCTATTTAATGATCATTTATCATATATATATATATATATATAAACAGAATTATTACTAAAAGACAGTCTAAAATAGTTTATAAATTATTTAACAAAAAATAAGTTCAACCTCCTGATGATGAGAGGAATCTAGCCATACAAAGATTCGAATAGTAGTGACTAGTTCCCATAAACTACCCAAATCAGCGCCTCTCTCTCTCTCTCTCTCTCTCTCTCTCCATTAAAACAAGGATAAAACTAATTGAGGACAACTTAAATGGGATCATAAAACTTATCTAAAGGACGGATGAATTGTAAGGATGAGACTAAGCTTTACTTTCAGCTCCGATGTTATCACCTCATTTCACCCATCCTTTTCCTTCTTGTTATATCTATTAATTTGGGCTAGCTCAAAGATTCCTGGCACCATCTCACACGAATATTTCATGCTTCAACGGTTTGAATCAAAGAAATTTTTGTTTTATATGATTAACCGATTAATCCAATTTTTGAATCAATTTGAAAAAAGTATTAAAATAACTATTTAAATATAATTACTTGTATGTAATTAATAATGTTTCATAATTTTCTTCTTTATTACAAATAATTTTTTTTACACTTTCATATCAGTACGATTTTTTTCCAAACCGTGCTATTATGCCCAAGATAATCTTAGCCCAGGCATGGTTTTCTCACGCTATGCCGGGCCATACTTTCGGGTTAGGCTAATTTTTAACCGTCTACTTGTTAGGATCAATTAGGAAATGAATTGCAGGTAAGTCCCTGTGCTCACCATCATTACTCATTGGTCATGAACTGTGGATTATTATACTCTACCCCCTTAAAAAAATTGTTGCCCTCGAAATTTGGGTTCACCAAATGAAAATAGATTTCTGTTGTCAGATACGATTGAAAATTAGGGAGAGTTACAACTGAATGTTAAGGTGTGAAAAAGATTTGGGATGGTTATCATTAGATCAAAAATTCCAAACTTCCCACGGAAATCCTCTCCACGCTACAGTGCAAAAGGACACACATAGAAAAGTATTCTTCCTTTTAGGGCAATCTCAAGCTATGTGTTCATTCTCACTGGACTTAAAGTAAGCTACAGAGTCCCACCGATACTCCCTTGGATGAAACCTTCCACATCGTCTATAGGTTTTATACTACTTACAATCTGACCTATGAGGTGAATTGGTATTCTGCAACTTTCTCGACTTGAAGGAATTTATATTATAAACATCATGTGGGCGCAATCTCTCTCTAACTCTTGGTAGCTTTGAGAGTTCACATCTTCTGTTCTACTCTTATAGCTCGTTGAAGGGCCCCTATATAGGTAGTCAACAAGAAAGGGGCAAGGCATGATCAAATTTCTAAGCATAGGCCTTGTTTTCTTTTGTGTCAATAATTCTTGTTGCAAATTCTTCAAACTCACATTTGCAACATACCCTAACAACGTACAATTCTTTTGCCTTAATGTAAGAAATTTGTTCTCCTTTTCTAGTTTGACATTGTGCATAAAGTACTGTTCTAGAAATACTCTCTTATTCTCTTATACTCTTCCCAGGTGGTTGCTTAATTACCACCCAAAATTGGATGGGTAACAATTAACCCTCTAAGTGCTTGAACACAAACTTTGACTGCACTGCTAGCCCTCATATGCATCGTAGCCTGAATCATGATTGAGGGAAGGCTGCCTAAAGAATCAGCAGTGCAAGAATACATTATGCTGATAGTGATGGACGCTTGTTGTTGTGACTTAAGTGTGGATGGTCGAGACACTATTCGACCAAGCTCTCGATATTGGATGCTACTCAATTTGGCCTTAGTACGATGCTATTGCTCAATCACTACTACCACATTATGCAATATCAGCGGACTACTGGGGTGCACTTGTGCATGGGTGTGATGTTGTGTGGTACACTACTACCATTTGCTATTATTGTATGATACTATGTTGCTGCTAGACCAAGCTATGGTATTGCTATGCAATGTTGTGTTATCTTGGGTAATGCTATGCAATCATGTGCGATGCTGGCTACTACATACGGATAAGCATTGGTTCCTTGTTTTTGCAACTAAGTGGCTGATCAAGGGCATAGGCTACATGCCCATGACCCAATTGAGTGTGGGAGGCACTTAGGTAGACTTGGTGGACTCCAATGGTGTAGACCATGGGGTCACGGTCAAGGCATTGGTCATTAACTGCATTGACTAGCGATTACATCTGACCAAGCAATTGCATACAATTTCCTCTATGAAGGAAAACTACCCAAATAGTTAGGCATCTATCCTATTGGCTTGTGACATGTGTTAGGGTTTTGGGTTCTTGTTGTGATATATGTTCTAGAGTCCATAAACATTCAAAACAGAGTGAACAATATCAGTGTTATGTTCATCCTCCAAGTAAGAAGTGCAAGTGTGGGCCACACGAGAAATATACTTGGGCTTAGACATGTTAGATCAATGTAAGGTTTTTTCATGTGCTATTGTAATCCAAGTTGTATATAAGAGTGAGCTTATCCCTTACTTTGTGCTGCCTGTTCTTGATTCTTGTTGTTTAACCTCATTGAGTGATCTTGCTAGGTGTGTTTGGGTTGCCTAAGAGTGTGCGCACAACTTCTCAACACCATCACTAGATCAGAAAATTTGTGCTTAGTTTCAATACCTATGATAGCTGGTATCAAAGTTGCGTTCAACGATAAGTGAAGAATTCAACAAGAAGACAGCTATGGTCTGAGTGCCGCATATGGATTTGTTGAGAAAATGAGTGGATGCTCTGGAAACATCCCTCTGCAACATGTCTAAAGTCAATGAGATAGTGGTGGCACCATTGGTAGTGTTAGTCCATGATGTTGCTCAATTGAAGGAGGAATCGATCATCCTCCAATGTGCACTAGCTAGTAGTGTGACTGAGGTGGAGGGATCTTGTGCTAAGGTTAGGATGCTTGAGCCAAAGGCCTTTACTAGAACTGGAGATCCAAGGAACTTGATAATTTTCAATGGGACATCAAGCATTATTTCAAGATAAGAAGGACCCTTGAAGGGGAGAAAGTCTTGATGGCAATCATATATCTATCCGGCAATGCAAAATTCTAGTGGCGAACCCGTGAGCAAGATGGCAGCCTCTTGTATCAAATATTGGCCTTTATTGAAGAAGGAACTCAAGGAGCAGTTCCTCCCCCACAAACACTTTCATGGGCTGCCTATGATGCACTTTGCAACTTGAAACATATAGGTATAGTTCATGACTACATTAGGAAATTTAGTTCTTTGTTGCTTGATGTTATAGAGATGTCCAAGTTCGACAAGTTGTTCAACTTTATGTGCGGTCTTCAATCATGGGCTCAACTAGAGTTGTGAAGGTACGGAGTCTAGGATCTCTAGATCGCAATGACTAAGGCAGATGCACCGCTTGACATTTGTGTATCCAAGAATGACTAGAAGGGGAAGAAAAATGGCAAGGACAAGGACAAGTTGACAAAGCCTGGCAAGAATGTGGGCAAGACAAATAAGAAGAAACCATCAAAGGGAGACAAGGGTAAAGGAAAGGTGATAGAAGAATCCTCATGGAAGGACCCAAAGATTCACCTTGGTTGTTTTATCTGCAATGGTCCCTATCATTCTCGAGAATGCCCAAAAAGATACAAACTCACAACCTTGGTGAACAAGTTTGATTATGATATTGTTGATGCATACCATAGTGGCCCCTCTCTAGATCCTTGGTGCTATCAAACTAGGAAAGAAGGCACGAGATGAGGGATTGATGTATATGTTGATGGCCCTAAATGCTAAAAAGCTGGCGGTGATGGTGGATACTGGTGCAACACACAATTTCATCTATGATTGTGTTGTGGAAGCTTTGGGATTGTGGATTCAAAAGCATGCTAGCTAGATTAAAGCTATCAACTCACAAAGTAGGTCAATGCTTGGCATGGCCAAAGGAGTATAGGTCCAAATCAGCAAGTAGTTCGAGAACCTCAATGTCACGGTCATTCCAATAGATGACTTTGACATTATCCTCGGTGAAAAATTCTTTCGAAATCATATGTTTTGATTATCCCACATTTATTTGGTTTGATGATCGCAAACTCGAAAAAGTCATGCTTTGTTTGAAGATTCAAGGGCATCAATCATTTGGAGGACATTCTAACAAAAAAAAAATATTTTAGCTATACAAATAGTCAAAGGTTGGAAGAATGGCTAGCCAACATATCTAGCTACTATCCATGAAGTGTGGATGTTGTGATTCTTGACAAGTTGCAAACTAGTTTGGGCGAGTTATATGATGTAATGCCCGGTGAGCTACCAAAGGGCCTACCACCAAGGTGAGTAATTGATTACAAGATTGAATTGCTTCTAGGAATGAGGTCACTTGTAAAAGCTCCGTACTAGATGTCGCTCAAGGAGCTTGAAGAATTGTGGAAACAACTTCAAGAGTTGCTAGATTCAGGGAAGGTCCAACCATTTAAGGCGCCCTATGGTGCCCTTACGATGTACCAAGAAAAGTAAGTAGTATGCTGCGATTATGTATAGATTACCACGAGTTAAACAAGGTGATTGTAAAGAATAAGTACCTTGTGCCATTGATTGTAGACTTGTTTAATAAGCTCAATGGGGTTAAATATTTCACCAAGTTAGACATGAGATCAGGATATTAGTAAGTTCACATTGCTAAAGGCGATGAGCCAAAAACAATAGTGGTAACTTGGCATAGGTCTTATGAGTTTCAAGTCATGTCGTTTGGCTTAACAAATGCATCTAGTGCATTATGTAATCTGATGAACAATGTATTTCTTGATATAACTGATAAATTTTTAGCTATGTATCTCAATGATATTGTTGTTTATAGCCAATTGTTAGAGGATCACCTTGTGCATTTATGTTTTGTGTTTCAATGATTAAGGGAACATCAGTTGTACATTAAAAAAAAACAGAGGGAAAAAGCAAACTCTGTGTGAAGGAAATAAAGTTCCTAGGCCATTTGATTGGAGGTAGCATGATACAAATGGACCTTTGAAAAGTGCAAGCCATCAAGGAGTGGGTTACTCTAACCAAGGTGAGTGAGCTACAAAGTTTCCTGGGTTTAGCTAACTATTGTAGGAAATTCATCAAGGGATACTTGAAGAAGGTGTCCCTACTCACTAATCTATTATAGAAGGGCAAACTATGGGTGTTGAATGAGGCATGTGCAGATGCCTTCAAGAAGATTAAGTCCCAGATCATGGGTGAACCAATGTTTAAGCTACTAGACCTCAACAAATCATTGGAAGTCCATATCGATGCATTTAACTGTGCTACATGTGAGTTGCTTGTCTAAGGTGGGCACTTGATTGCGATTGAAAGTTGGAAGCTAAAACTAGCCAAACAACACTACTCAACACATGAGAAGAAGATGTTAGCAATCGTGCATTGTCTTTGCATTTGGAGGGTATACTTGTTGGGATCTTCTTTTGTTATTAAGACTCATAATATTGTTAATACCTTCTTTAAGACACAAAAAAATTTGTCCCCAAAACAAGCACACTAGGAGGAGTTCTTGGTGGAATATGACATTGATCGGGAGCATAAACCTAGCATCACAAATAAGTTGATGCATTGAGTAGGAAGATGGTAGAAATTTTCATTGCATTGACATAGCTCGAGTTTGACTTTGTGGGCAAACTGAGAGATCAAACAAAAGAGGACAAGTTGTACCAAAAGTTGATCACACAAGGGCAAGAAGGTACCGTGAGATGGTAATAGGTCAAGGATGGTTTGTTACACATGAAAGGTGGTGCATATTCATCCCTAGTGAAGGATTGAGGACATAGCTCTTGTGCGAATGCCATGATGCGCAGTGGACTAGGCATCCAAGATGAAAAAGGATGCTCATACTGTTGATACAATCCTACTTCTAGCTGAAAATAGAGAATAATGTCACATTGTATGTTAAGACATGCCTTGTTTGCCAGCATCACAAGGTCGGACGACGTGTTGAGGTAGGCTTGTTGCAGCACTTGCCTAGCCTGAAGAAACCATGCATGTTAGTTTTGATGGAATTCATCGATGCCTTATGTGATGTTAAGGGTTTTGATAGAATAAGGATTGTGGTGGACAGGTTCTCAAAGTATAGTTTTTTCATATCTACTCCAAAGAATTGTTCCGAGGAGATGGTAGTGGAAGAGTTCTACCACCTTGTAGTCAAGTTGTTTGAGATCCCGACTAACATCGTGAGCAATCATGATGCACATTTCATCAAGAGATTATGGATCCATCTTTTTAATACGATGGGGATGAAACTAAAGTTCTCAACTACAAATCATCCATAAAGAAATGGATGGATGGAGAGGATGAACTAGCTATTGGAAGAGTACTTGCAGCACTATATGATAGCCCATCAAGAAATTGCTTGGAATTACTAGACACGGCACAATTTTGCTACAACCTGCATTGTTCCTCAATAACTGGATATAGTCCATTCAAGCTTGCTTTGGATTATCAACCACTGACCCCATCGAAGTGTCCCTACAAAAGAAGGAAGGGTCATGTCCTACTACTTACCGTTTTGCTCCATTGACTATGCACAAGTTGGATAGGGAAGTTGATCGTGTGCTAGATCATCGAGTGTTGGGGTACAGCAAGAAGAACTGAAGAATTGAGTATCTAGTTACATGGAAGGGCCTACCAATGTTGAAAGCAAGTTGGGAAAGGGAGGCAATACTTTGGCAATTCAATGATAAGATCCAAGGGTACCTTTACTCTGTTATGATGATAGCGTCAACTTCCTCAAGTGGGGGAGGTCCATTAGCCCCCTAAGTGCTTGGACATGAACTTTAGCTACAATGCTAGTTGTCCAAGGATCAAAACCAAGCACAAAATTTCTGAACTTATGATGGCATTGAGTAGTTATGCATGCACTATTAGCCAACCAGAACATGTAGCAAGATCACCCAACGAGATTGAATAACAAGAATCGAGAACAAGCAATTACAAAGTAAGGGAAAAAACTTACTTTTATATACAACTCGCATTACAAGTGCACAAGAAAGCCTCCCTTACATTGACCTAACACTATGAAGCCCAAGAATTTGCCTTGTATGGCCAACACTTGCACTCCCTACATGGACAAATGAACATAGTGCTAATTGTTCACTCTTGTTTTGAATGTTATAGACCCCATAACATATAACACAACACAAACCCAAAACCCTTACACATCACAAGCCAATTGGACAGTTCCATAACCGTTTTAGTAGTTTTCCCTTGTAGAAGAAACTGCCAACAACTATTTGGTTAGAGGTAACCGCAAGTCAACACAATCAATGGTCAACACATTGACTATGCCCCATGATCCACACCATTGGAGTCCACCGAGTCCGTCTGAGTGCATCCCACACTTAGTCCGATCACGGGTAGGGATCCCATGCCCTTAATCTAGCCACTTAGTCATAGGAACAAGGAATCAATAGTAAGCTATATAAGCAGCAACCCGCATCCATAGATAATACAGTAGTAGCATAACGTAGTCTAGCAACAACATAATGTTGAACAACAATAGCAAAGGATAGTATTCTACCACACAACAGTACACCCATGCACAAACACACACTAGCAGTCCGCCAAGATTGCACAGTGCGGTAGCATTGGTCAACCAACAATGAGCAATAGCATCATATTGAGACCAACACCAAGTAGTGCCCAATATCAAGAGCATGGTCAAACAGTGCATTAATCATCCATGCTCAAGTCACAGTAACAAGCATCCATCACCATCTACATAGTATGTTCTCACATAGTCGATCCCTCAATCAGTCCTCTCAATCATGATCCAAGCTACTATGCATATGAGGGCTAGTGTTAACCCCTTAATGCTTGGACATAGACTTTAGTTGTGATACTAGCCCTCATATGCATATCAACCTGGATCATGATCAAGGGAAGATTGCCTAAATGATCAGCTATGCAGGAATGCACTATACCAAGAGTGATGGATGCTTATTACTATGACTTGAGTGTGGATGGTCAAGGCACTATTTGACCAAGCTCTTGGTACTGGATGGTACTTAGTGTTGGTCTTGGTACAATACTACTGCTCACTACTACCACACTATGCAATCTTGGTGAACTACTAAGGCACTTGTGCACAAGCATGCTATTGTGTAGTACACTACTATTCTTCGCTATCGTTATACAATACTATGTTGTTACTGAACTATGCTATGCTACTGCTACTCAACATTGTGTTATCTTGGGTAGATGCTATGTGATCATGTGCGATGCTAGTTGCTGCGTATGTTTAAGTGATGGTTCTTTGTTCTTGCAACTAAGTGGCTAATCAAGGGCATGGGCTTCATGCCCATGACCCAAACTAAGTGTGGGAGGCACTCAGGTGGACCCAACAAACTCCAATAGTGCATGCCATGGGGTAATGGTCAAGGCCTTGACTATTGACCGCATTGACCAACGGTTCCTCTAACCAAGTAGTTGTAGACAGTTTCCTCTACAGAGGAAAATTGTTTAGACAGTCAAGCATTTGTCCAATTAGCTTGTGACATGTGTTAGGGTTTCGGGTCCTTGTTGTAATATATGTTCTAGAGTCTATAGACATTCAAAATATAGTGAACAATATCACTATGTGTTCATTTGTCCAAGTAAGCGATGCAAGTTTGATCACACAAGGCATATATGTGGGCTTAATGGTGTTAGATTAATGTAAGGGTTTTTCCTGTATTCTTGTAATCGAAGTTGTATATAAGAGTGAGGTTTTCCCTTATTGTGTTACTTGTTCTTGACTCTTGTTATTTAATTTTGTTGGGTGATCTTGCTGCATGTGTTCAGGTTGGTTGAGAGTGTGCGCACAATTGCTTAGTACCATCAAAAGATTAGAAAATTCATACTTGGTTTTGACACCTATGATAGTAACTGTCACAGGGGTTGAAACTCACCCAAATTTTTCCGTTTGTTGCGATGGTGCTGAGCAGTGTCCCGTGCACTCTTAGCCAACCCAAAACACACACAGCAAAATAGCTTGGTGAGGTTTAGCAATCAAGGATCGAGATCGAACAATGCAAGGTAAGGGAAATCTCACTTGTATTCACAAACTCGAATTACAAGAACACGCAAAACCCTTACACGACCTTACAGGGTCACGCTCAAGTATATGCCTCGTGTCTCCAGCACTTACACTCCTCACTTGGACGGGTGAACTTCGTTCCGGGAGTTCACGCTTGGCTTTGAGGGAATTGGTCACAATGTTGCCGGTGCTTCCTTTGCTCGACCTTTTGTGATTGAGTGTTTCCTCTTGACTCTCTCCAGTTGCTCCTTCTCGACCTTGAGACCCGAGTCCTATTTATCCTTGCAAGGGGGGATCCATGACCCCTGGTTTCTAGGAAACAACCTAGCTTCCATAACCACCCACTCCCACACTTCTAGGGGCTGCAGTTGGATAAGGTTGACTGCTTGCCAGCTCAATCATTCGGCCAGTACCTTGACTGAGACTCCATCGTTCCACGACTGGAGTATACCGGGTCTGCCTGAGTGCCACCCACACTCAGTTCGATCGTGGGCACTACGCCCTTGCCTTGGATCAGTTGCTGATAGCATGGAACATTTGCGTCGCTCGCCCGTGAGCGACTTCCCTAATGGGTCTTCGGGAGCACCCGTGCACCCGTTGCTTGCCAGCTCGCCTTGAACCGGTCTTCCAGGAGAATAGGGCATCCAGCTCACTTGCCCTTAACTGGGTCTTGCGGGATTGTTCATGCCCACACTGCCTGCCACTTGGCGTTCGCCTTGCTCGCCCGGAAGCAAGTCTTGCGGGAGGATAAGAGTCTAGCTCACCCGCCCTTGACCGAGTCTTGCGGGAGGGTAGGACATCCAACTCATCCGCCCCTTACCAAGTCTTGCGGGATCCCCTATAAAGCCTGGTAGATTGCCCTTCTGTTCCCACTGATCCTTCAGCAGTCTTCCCTCGATCCTGTCCCTGACTGCCATGCCATCGAGGGTCCGCCTAGCAGCCATGTTTGTGTCCGAGCATCAAGGGGCTGATAGTAACCATCCAATAGTGGTCAGCCTCCCCATCTAGCAAGTTGGTCGCAAAGCTAACTTTCAAGCTTCCTTCCAACCTCATTGTCTCAAAGAGCTTCTTCATTTCTCTTAGCCAATATTCCACCTTAAGGGGCCAGCACCACTTTCGGACTTCAATGGATTCAAGCAAAGAAAACACTCATAAGTATAGTCAAGATTCCTGATGCCACCTACACCCTCTTGGCATATTTACAAATTCAAATTTGCTACAACTTGACAAACTCCAATAGTGTTGACTTGAGTAGCCATAATACTAGGATCCATTGTATTATGTTGCTTAAGAGTCCAAATTTGGGTTAATCTTAATTGTGTCCACTAGTTGGTACATATTTTTTTTATCATTTAAGGCGTTCATTCTATCTTGAGTGCTAGTGATTTTCCCTCTACACAACGGTATTTGTTCGAATGTAAATGAGAATAGAAGTAAGAACTTGCTACTTATTAGCAAGTGGAACTCACCTCTTCTTAAAAAAAAATTTTCAAATCTAGAATTAAAAAATTCCTGGAGGATAGCATCATCATATTGGTTCTAGGATTCAAGTTTCTAGAGAAATTTCTTAGTTATACCTGCATCAAGTTGTTTGGATTGAGAGATTTGGAGGGGAAGGGAAGGGATGCGAAGGGGAAGAGAAGGGAGGTGTCACGAGACCAATGCAAGAGTCGAATTTTTCTATGTCTCGTGGGCGTCGACACTCTGCTTGTTGACTAGGTACTCACTACATGTACTATCAAGGTCGTTCGATCACAAAACCACAAAAGCAACATAGAGGAACACAAGAACACAATTGGGGAAAAACGTAACTTGTATTCACAGATATCACAAGTACACAAAAATCTAACCCATATCAAAATACTTACACACAGTCACATGAGTATATGCCTCACAGTCTCTCACTACTTGCACTTCCTACTCGTCTCATGCCTTCTCTTAGGAACACCAAATCGCTTGCTTTGACTCTGTTCTCACTCTCTTGGAGTCTCTAGCTCTTTGTGTTTCTCTCTTCTTCTCTGAGAATTCTGAATATGTTTAAAAAGAAACTGAGCCCCCTTTATATAGAGGAGCCTTACAGACTAGATATGACAACTAATATATTTAAATCCTTTGATTCTCTCCATAAGATCTCAATTCCCCCAATCTCGACCATCAATTTGTAATCTCCAATATTGTTTCCATAACAAATTAATTTGTCATATCCTAAGAGAATTTTTCCCCAATTGTTTGTTTGACCAGGTATGGATGACTTGGTGCCAACTCAGTATCGTTGATCTAAACCACTCTCCTCTAGGGCGCATGTCCATGATCACCTTCCTCAATCATGGCCGTTTAACCAAGATTGTAGCATCCAACAAGTCGAGATCTGCTAAGTGCTAAGCGTTACAGAAGCACTCCTCAGCATTTACCATGCAAATTGAGTAATGTGCACTCCTTGAGTGCCTTTGCTCGATCACATCTTGTTCATCGAGCATCCCTGAGTGTAGTGTCATGCCTTGCTCGTGCACATCCTCACCACCTATATGCGCACTTGTCGACTTGTGAACATGACACTCTCTAGTCACTGTTTGATCCCTTAGCCACTTTGTCCAGCCTTGACCGATGGATCGCTCCGCTAGTGCCTTTGCACACACCAGCATGACCATCTCCATACTCACCCTCTCATGGACCCACAATTCATCCCAACACCTCACACATGTCTGACTGCACTTCCTCGCATGCTTGCGATGCACTACCATTGTCCCAAGGTACGGTTTGTGATATGCATTCTATGGGGTTAGAGCTAAAGGGTCTAACAAACCTCCCTTGCCCAAGGGATTCATTGCCCTCGTCGAGTGAAACTCTCTGTATCGCCGAATGAAGTCTTCATACCACCAGAGTGTAACATCCTTCTCCCATGTCACCTCTAATTCGGGTTGATCCTTCCACTTGACCAAGTGCTTTGTCCTTCGATTCATTTTACTATAGCCCAACACACGATGATCAAATATCCTTTCCACCTCCTTGTCAAGTTCCTTCCCCATAATGAGAGTGGTGCGATTCACCTTGTTGCACTCAAGATGCTCCATGTCCCCATGATAAGGTTTAAGGAAACTGGTGTAGAATATCAAGGGCACTTTCATCCTTTCCAATAGTGCTAGCAAATAGGCTACTGGTCTAACCTTCTTGATCACTTCTAATGGTCCATCATACTGCTGGAACAAGCCTTTGTGCCAATGCTCGTTCGTGATCTTCTTCCATATTTGTGGAGTAAGCTTCAACATTACCAAGTCCCCCACCTGGAATTCTAGAGGGCTCCGATTCTGGTCCGCATACTTCTTCAGCCAATTCCAGAGCTTCCATGGGTTGTGACTTGCAGTAGAGGAGTGATGCAAGTTGTAAGACAATTGAGCAATGTCTAGCAAGTCTAGCCAATTCCTCTAACTAGCCAAAACATAATGCCTCAAAGATTCCTCTAGCAGTGCATTCACTTGTTCCATCTAGTCGTCCTTCTACGAATGATTGGTCGTCAAGAACTTCAGTTCAGATCCCAGTAGTTTGTACAAACATGTCCAGAAGTTGCTTGTGAACCAACTATCTAAGTCACTCACTATCTAGGCTAGGCCTCTAAAAAGCTTTACTACAAAGCGATAGAATGCCTCAGCAACAACTTCGGCAAGGCAATTCTTGGCCATGAGGATGAAAATTGCGTACTGGAGAATTATTCCATGACCACCATCATCGTCACATAGCCCTTCACTTATGGAAATCTGAACACAAAGTCCATCGAAACCAATTCCCAAGATTTCTCTAGTACTGACAAGGGTTGTAGGAGACTAGCCTCGCATGCCTTTCCACCTTGTCTTGTTAACACATGAGACAAGTTTTGACATATAATTTAACATCATCAGCCGTTCTTGGTCAAATGCAAGACTTCGACAATAAAGCTAGCATCTGCTCACGGCCTAGATGTCTAGCCTAGGGACTATCATGACTCTTCTTCATTAGCTATAGCACAATCCCCCTTCGCTAGAGACAAACAAATAGCCACCCTTGCCATAAAGCAACCTATCTTCCAACCAATACCATCTCACTATCTTGTCTTTGACTTGCTCCACTAGAAGTTGATAGGCCTTATCCCCTATTCTAGCAATCTTGACATCCCAAAGGAAGTCGAAAGTATCCTACATCAAAGCTGCTAGCTAGTTCAAAGTCTTTCGACTGAATGCATCTACCACCAAGTTATGCCTTCTCGGTTGATGTTCCCACTTAAAGTCATACTCTACTAGGAATTCTCACCATCGCGCTTACCTAGGTGACAACTTCGGTTGTGACTTAAAAAAGGTATTGGTGACATTGTCCATCTTAATCACGAATGTGGTCCCTGACAAATACACTCGCCACACCCTCAAGCAATGCATGATAGCTAGCATCTCTTTCTCGTGAGCTAAATATTGCTATTCAACGAGTTTCAGCTTCCAACTCTTGAACGCCACAAGATGCCCATCGTGCATGAGAACTCCTCCTACAGAACGATATGAGCCATCAATATGTACGTCAAATGGCTCCTCAGAATCTAGGAGCTTGAGCACAGGGTTTCGACACAATAGCGGTCTTTAGTTTGGAGAAGGCCACATCACATTCCTCATCCTAGGTCCACTTCTAATCTTTCTACAATAGATCAGTCAAGGGACTAACCCTGCTCGAGTACCCTTTGATAAATTTGTGGTAGTAGTTGGTTAGTCCTAAGAAACTTTGCAACTCGAACACCGACTTGGGTGGAGACCAATCTCAAGTCGCCTGCACCATCTTAAGGTCCATTTGCACAAGTCCTTGACCAACCAAATGGCCCAAGAATCAGATCTCCTACATGCTAAATTCACACTTCTCCCTTTTGACGTATAGGGAATGTTGCCTTAGTCATTCAAAAATGGCCTACAAGTGCTACACATGTTACATCATGTTCTTGTTATACACAACAATGTCATCTAGGCATACTTCCACAAAGTGGTCCAGCATGTTGTGAAACACATCATTTATCAAGTTGCAGAAAGTTGCAAGGGTGTTAGTCAAACCAAATAGCATTATAAGGAATTCAAATGATCAATACTGAGTTGCCATCGTAGTCTTAGATTCGTCTCCTTCTACAATGTAGACTTGCCAATACCCCGAATGCAAGTCGAGCTTGGAGAACACTATCGCCTAACGTAGGCAATCGACTAGGTCAACAATCAAGGGTACCGGGTACTTGTTGTTTACCGTCATTTTGTTTAGTCCACTGTAATCAACATAGTTGAAGAGAGTCATCCTTCTTTTCTTGGAACAAAATTGCGGCTCCATAAGGGTCTTTGGACAGTTGCATTTTCCCAACATCTAGCAACTTGTTCAATTGCTTTAATAGCACTACTAGCTCCTTTGGGGACATTCAATATGGGGCTTTCATAGGAGGAGTTGTGTCTGGCAATGACTCTATTTTGTGATCCACCACTCAGTGCGAAGGTAGCCCTCTTGGTAACTCCTTTGGCATCACATCTTGGACTTGATTGAGCACTTCCACTATCTCAAGTGGAATCTCAGGCTCCACTCTTCATCCTATGCTTCCATTTCCCTAATAGCCACAAGATAAGTGGGATACCCCTTCTTTATTCCACGTACTGGCTACATTGTAGACTCTCTCTATGGAAACTTCCTCGTAGCGAACAAGGGCTTTATATCCTTGTACAAAGCAAGGTTGTTGGGGATCCCTGATTATGATGCCTCCCAAGTGAGGCATGATGGTGACTGATGCATCTACAAAAAAGCTATTTCCAAGGATGAGGTCGTTGTCATCCAGAAGAACCACCATATCACTGTACCCTCCCATGCATCAATCTTGATGGGAATATCTTTTGCCAACCCACACATGGGCTGGCTCTTGGAGTTCACCACCTTCAAATAATTTTGATAGTGCTCTACTCGCAACTCCAAGTGGCATACCATTTGTTCAAACACAAATTGTTGGTAGCACTAGTATCCACCAAGGTCAACATATACCAACCATTCAGGGTCACATCCATGAATAGCAGGTTGTGGTGTACCTTCAGGCGCTCACTTCACATAGCACCAAGGGCCTGTAATGGGGCAACATGCTGCACAAGCTCATCGTTGGAGTCATCCAGTAGTAACATTCCCCTCCCCCTTCGAGCACTCCTTCGCCATGTGGGGTCCGTTACAAATAAAGCATCCAAGCTGAGTACAAGGATCCTCCTTACCTTTGGCGCCCTCATTCACTTTCACCTTCCCTTTGTCTAGTCGAGTCAACTGCTTCTCCTTACCTTTATCCAACTCTCTTTTTATGTAGGACTTGGACTTCTTGTTCTTGTGTTGGGACTTCTTGCTCCCATCCTCAACACGAGCAATGTGTAAGTCTAGTGTTGGATCTTTAAGGCAAAAAGAAGGTCTTTGGCACCTTGCCTCCTTAACTCAAGTTGAGCCCAAGGTTGCAATCCTTTTAAGAACACATATAGCTTGTCCATATCTAACATATATGTGACCGCTAGTATCAGCACACTAAATTCCTTCACATAATCTCACATTGGTCCACTGTGCCTCAACTTGGCGAATGCATCTTGAACAAGCCATGGCATGTTGCTTGGTAGAAACTGCTCTTTTAGCTCCTTCAATGCCTCCCTAATCTCAATTCCGGGTCTACCAACACTAATATCGTCTTGGACCCATGTCTACCTCCATAACTTTGCATCATTTGAGAGATCCTTGGAACTCCAAGCCCCTTCAAATGCATTTGGCTTAGGGGCCTTCATCTTCCCATAGGGTTCAACCATTGGCCCTACCTTGGTCACAAGTTGCCACTTGATCAAGACCACATCATCCTTTAGGGTCGTTGCATCAAACTTGATCTCTTCCAACAAATCAATTACGTTTCCACCGAGAACAGCGCCTTCACTAACATTATCCTCAAGAGCAACAACACATTGCTCCAATGTAGCTGTCAGGTTTGCATGTTCATTGAGCTCTACGACATGGCCTTCTAGTGTCATCAGTTGCTCTCGCAATATCTCCATCACTCCGGTCCACACGGTTGCTAATTGTGATGTATGCGTGGTCCTCAGAAAAGGATCTCCTCTACTCAAATGCAACTCTAATACCACTATCACGGGACCAATGTGGGGGTCAAAATTTTCCACGTCCCGTTGACGTCAACACTCCACTTGTTGACCAACCACTCATTGCACATACTATCAAGGTTGTTCAATCATAAAACCACAAAAGCAATGTAGAGGAACACAAGAACACAATTGGGGGGAAAACATGACTTATACTCATATATATCACAAGTACACAAAAATCAAACCTAGATTAGAACACTTACACACAGTCACACTAGTATATGCCTAACAATTTCTCATTGCTTGCACTCCCCACTCGTTTCATGCATTTTCTTAGGAAAAGCGGACTACTTACTCTGACTTTGCTCTCACTCTCTTGGAGTCTTTGGCTCTCTTCTCCTCTAAGAATTTTGAATATGTTTAAGAATGAGACTAAGTCCCTTTATATAGAGGAGCCCAACGGACTGGATCTGGGAACTGATTTATTTGAATCCCTTGATTCTCTCCATCAAATCTCGATCCATCTAATCTCGACCATCAATCTACAATCTCCAAGATTGTTTCCTTAAGAGACTAGTTTGCCATATCTCGGAAGAAACTTTATGCAATTAAATGATCATGAGCATATACCCTAGAGGAGAGTGGATCAGATCAACAATATTGAGGTGACACCAAGTCATTCGTACCTGATCAATTAGACAATCAGGGAAAGATTCTCCCAACATATGACAAATTAGTCTGTTATGGAAACAATCTTGGAGATCGATGGCTGAGATTGGACAGATCGAGATTTAACATAGAGAGTCAAGGGATACAATTATATCAATTGTCATATCCAATCTACTAGGCTCTCTATATAAAGGAAGCTTAGTCTCATTCTCAAACATATTCAAAATTTTCAAAGGAGAAGAGAGAAACACAAAGAGCTAGAGACTCTGAGAGAGTGAGAGTAGAGTTAGAGCAAGCAATCCAATGTTCCTGAAAAAAGGCATGAGGTGAGTGGGGAGTGCAAGTAGTGAGAGACTGTGAGGCATATACTCGTGTCATTGCGTGTAAATGTTCTATTCTAGGTTTGGTTTTCATGTACTTATAATATATGTGAATACAAGCAACGTTTTTCCCTAATTGTGTTCTTGTGTTCCTCTATGTCGATTTTGCTATTCTGTCATCAAAATACCACAAAAATACTGTGGTGAGTGGTTGGTTGACAAGCAAAGTGTCAATGCCAGTGAGATGCAAAAAAATTCGACCCCTACATTAGTCCCAATAGTGATATCAGAGTTGCGTTCGGGGTTGATGAGATACTTTCCCAAAGACCACATGTACATTACAACTAACAACCATGTGGACCAAAGCAATGGAGGCATTGTAGGAGTGACTGATGACGTTGGAGGGTCATGTTGTAGACTCAACGAATGAGCAAACCTAACTACTGCATTGGCACAACGTGTTGCTGCTGTTGAGGATAATGCCAGTGAAGGCAACAATCTTGGTAGAACCATGGCTAATATAACTAAAAGAGATCAAGCTTGACATAGCAATCCTAAAGGATGATGTGGTCTTGATCAAGCAGTAACTTGTGTCTTAGACAAGGCCAATGGTTGAGCCTTGTGGGAAGATGAAGGTCTCCGAGTTGAAGGCATTTGAAAGGCCTAGGAGTTTCAAGGATCTTGAGAATTTCATTTGGGATATGGACAGCTACTTCATTGCTATGAAGATCCCAGATGCCGAGAAGGTGATCACCACCATGTATGGGTCCTAGATGATATTAGAGAGACCCTGAATTGAGACTTGGAAGGTACTGAAGAAGGAGCTAAAAGAGCAATTCCTGCCAAACAACATAACATGGCTTGCTCATGATGCATTGGCTAAGTTGAGACACAGTGGACCAGTGTGAGATTACATGAAGGAGTTTAGCATGCTAATACTAGACGTCACAGATATGCCAGAGACAAGCAAACCACATACAATCCTAAATAGATGCATTCTTGGACTTGAGCGTTGTTCATGCCGAGGATGGGAGCAAGAAGTCCCAGCATAAGGATAAGAAGTCCAAGTTCCTCGTAAAAGAAAAGTCAAACAAGGGTAAGGAGAAGCAATTGACTTGACTAGACAAAGGGAAGGCAAAAGTAAATAAGGGCGCCAATGGGAAGGACCATTGTACACACCTAGACTACTTCATCTGTAATGAACCCCACAAGGCGAAGGAGTGGCCAAAGAGAGGAGAAAGTTATTACCCTTTGGTTGGATGACTCTAACAATGATCCCATGAAGAGTGTTGTCCCACTTGGTGCTATGCAAACTGAGCGCCCAAAGATACACCATGGTCTACTATTCATGGATGTGACCCTAAATGGTCGACAGATGTCAGCCCTGGTGGATACTGGCACCATTAACACATTCTTATATGATCAGGTGGTGCACCACTTGGAGTTACAAGTGGAGCACTATCAGAACCATTTGAAGGTAGTGAACTTCGAGAGATAACCGATGGGTGGGTTGGCAAAAGATGTTCCCATCAAGATTAGTGCATGGGAGGGTATTGTGAATTTGATGGTGGTTTCTCTGATTGACTACAACCTCATCCTTGAAAACAGTCTCTTTGCAAATGCGTTAGTCATCATTATGCTTCATCTAAGAGGCATTATAATCAGAGATCTCTAACAACCTTACTTTGTGCAAGGATATGAAGGCCTTGCACACTCTGAGGAAGTCGCTATAGAGAAAGTGTTTATAATGCAGTTAACACGTGGAATAAAGGAGTATCTCACTTACCTTGTGGTTATTAGGAAAGTGGAAGCACAAAATGGAGAGGTAGAGCTTGAGATTCCACCTGAGATAGTAGAAGTACTTGACCATTCCAAAATGTAATGCCTGAAGAATTGTCGAGAAGGCTACCTCCACGTTGAGTGGTGGATTACAAAATAGAGCTATGCTAGGCATAGCACTCCCTATGAAGGCCTCATATCGAATGTACCCAATGGAGCGAGTAGAGCCAAGTTGGTAGATGCCAAGAAGATCCAACCATCCAACAGGCCCTTTAAAGCCCTGGTTTTGTTCCAAGACAAGCATGATGGATCTCTCCTATTACGTGTTGATTATCGCGGATTAAACAAGATGACGGCAAAGAACAAGTACTCGGTACCATTTATTGCTAACCTATTTGATTGCCTAAGTGAGGTGATAGTGGTCTCCAAGCTCAACTTGCGTTGGAGGGGTTGGCAAGCTCATATTGCAGAAGGAGACAAGCTTGAGACTATAATGGTAACTTGGTACAAATCATTTGAATTTCTTGTAATGCCATTTAATTTTACTAATGCTCTTGTAACATTTTACAACTTGATAAATAATGTATTTCACAACATGATAAACCACTTTGTGCTAATACACCTGGATGATATTGTCTATATAGCAGGGACATAGCACATGTGCAACACTTGCGAGTTATTTTTTATTAGCTAAGGCAACACTTCCTATATGTCAAAAGGGAGATGAGCGAATTTGGCATGCAAAAGATCCGATTTTTAGACCATGTAATTGGCCAAGGATGTGTGTAGATGAACCCACAAAAGCTATAGGCAATTCGAGATTGGCCTCCACCTAAAACGGTATTCGAGTTACGCAGTTTCTTAGGACTAGCCAAGTATTACTGCAAGTTTATCAAATGATACTCAAAGAGGGTGAGTCCCCTAATTAATCTATAGTGGAAGGATTATAAGTGAGCTTAGTACGAGAATTGTGATGTAGCCTTCTTCAAACAAAAGGCCACTATCGTGCTAGAACCCATGCTCAAGCTCTCAAACTTTGAGAAACCATTTGAGATACACACTAATGCCTCAGATCATGTTGTAAGAGAAGTTCTTGTACACGATGGACATCCCATAGAGTTCGAGAGTTGGAAACTAGGACCCACTGAAACACAAGAACACAATTGGAGGAAAACGTAATTTGTACTCATATATATCTCAAGTACACAAAAATCCAACTCATACTAAAATACTTACACATAATCACATGAATATATATCTTACAATCTCTCACTACTTGCACTCCCCACTCGTCTCATACCTTCTCTTAGAAAGGTTGGACTACTTACTGTGACTCTGCTCTCACTCTCTTAGTTAACACCCAATGCCCAATGTCCAAGAGAAGAGAGCCAAAGACTTCAAGAGAGAGCAAAAACAGAGCAAGTAGTCCAATATTCCTAAGAGAAGACATGAGGTGAGTGGAGAGTGCAGACAATGAGGGAGTATAAGGTATATACTCATGTGACTACATGTTAATATTCTAATATGAGTTAAGTTTTCATATACTAGTAATATATGTGAATACAAGTTAAGTTTTGTCTTAGTTGTATTATTGTGTTCCTCTACTTTACTTTTGCAGTTATGTGATTGAACAACCTCAATAGTACATGTAATAAGTGGCTAATCAACAAAGAAGAGTGTCAATGCTAGTAGGATGCGAACAAATTTGGCTCCCACATTAGTCCCATGACATCATGTATGGGTTTTGAAAAATAAAATAATCACTATTCAAATATCATCATCGATAAGAGGGGAAATGTCACATTAGAAAGTATAATAGACTATTATAACCTTAATAATACCCTCTAACAATTGATTTGGAGAGTAAAATTATAAAATCAATCTCTAACCATTCTTATCCCTCCTTATTCCCCTACTCTTGGAGGGGAGGGAATGAGAAGTGTTAAGGTCATGGAGGAATAACTGTCTCTACAAATTCCTCCACAACACTGTCTACGAAAATACCCAAATAAGGGACCCTTCCCCTCATTATCCTTCAAAATCCCTCAATCAAAACACTTCCCTATAATTGGGGACTTCTCAATGTTAATACACTCTTGAGATATTATTTGTTTTATGAACAATGGAGTCTTTGAAATACGTCAATTAGAATTTTTCTTAAGGCTCTATTTACTACTGGATTAGGTTGGGCCCTTTAATAAGGAGCCTAGTGGAATAAGGCTCTATTTACTATTATGCTCTAATATTACCACTTTTATTTTTTACTACTGTCAGTTGTCAATATGTATCTAATGCCTTAGGAAAAGGTCCATCGTGTTAATTAAATATTATTTTACCATCTATTAGCATTATATAATACAAATTTGAGATAAGTAAACATAAAAATTAGGGGGGAAAAACTATCTACACTTAATACAACTGTAAAATTTTTGGAAAATAAATAGCTTCAACTTTAATGCAACTAATTTAGATTTAACGCTCATTCATATGTTAAATTAACCGTGCAAGCTACAAAGGAGAGGTCCATTTGCTGTGTGCTTAAATCTTGGCAGATCAACTATTTTCAGTACCATATTGATCAAATAGAAGAAACAATCGTATGAAGTAGAGATTTATACATTCACAACTGTGACCAAAACTTCAAGGCTGCCATTATCTGGAAGATGATTAGAGAGCCTCTAAGATAATGCATACTTGACCACACCATATGGACCTTTAATAAACAGAGACCTAGGCAATTATTCACTAGTTCCATCCGTTGAAGGCCATTCATCCAATTAATGTAGAGCAATGGTTTTACAAATAGTAATAATTAAAAAGGGTAAGGAGATGATACGAGTGGGGAGCAGCCAAAAAAATCCTTAACTTGATGCACTTTCCCCTTTCCCTCGGTAGACCACCTCTAGACATTCCTTGGCCCTGTGAACCTTCGACTGAATGTAGAAGCTCCCATTCTTAGCATTCCTCTCAAACAGCACGTCATATTTCTGCATGAAAAATCAGCAAGTTTCAGAGACAGTTACCATGATTAATGTAATGGCAGCTCATCAAACTAAAAACTTGAACATTGAATACAGGCACAGACCTTCAGTATCTCTTCCCAAGCAGTTTCCTGAGATACACCAAGGATCTGCCTAGCTTCTTGCTCTGTCATGACCTTGCTTGCTCTACGGATAGTGTTTTGCATTGCTTCTTGTGCAACACCAGTTTTTGAGGCATCTAGAGCCAAAAGCAAATTGTCTTAAAATGTAAGCAATCATCTAGGTCACAAAGTAATTTATGCAACAACAAGAAGGGAATGCCATCAAGTCATTTTTCATTGAAAACAAGGGACATGATGTGACATGTTAGAAAGACCCTCTTGTTTTAAAGCATTCTTGATTTCAAGAAAAAGGGGAAGAACATATTTTACATTACAATGTTGCCAAATACTCCTTTGTTAATTCTTCTGCTCTGCATCGTTTATATGATGCAGAAGCATTGACCATATTAGACTGCTCTAACTCTCCAAATCTATGTTTATTTATTGAGTTTCCTTGACTTGCTCTGTTGATGATGGATTATTTAAATAGAGTTCTCTGTCCAAGTTCTCTTCTTCTATTATCTTGCATATCTTAACCTGGTAAACTAGTAACTTAAGATAATAGAAAAGCTGGGAATAAAAGATAAGATTAGAAGCAAAAATTGCTTCCTTCTATAATTAGCTCATCATATCAAGCAGTTATTTGTAGCCTTTATGTGGAGATATTTCCACAAAATACTTACTTGAAAGTGCCTGCCGATAAGCCTGGACAAACGCTCTGGCTAGAATACCACCACCCATAACAATCAAGTTTGCAAGAATCTTAGCAGCCTGAACCAATGAATAAAAATATTTAGCCATGATTTGAAAAAATAAAGATAAAAAATAACCAAATTCAATCATTTTCATAAATAAAGGGAAAATATGAGTTCTATTTGATATAAAAATCAAACAGAAAATCCATTAACAGAGTTATGACTATTCCTTTTTAACAACCAATGATCACTCAATATAATAAGGGCATCCTTATCCATCAAATACAATTTCACTATCCATACAAAACAAGCCACGACTGTCAATCAGAGAAAATAATATAGAAAAAATTTAAAAGAACTAATCATCTCTTCCAGGGTTTGAGAAGTGTATCAACTTCTTATTCTCTCAAAAACGTTGTACAGACTCCTGCGACATATCCAGGGTCCAGGTAAATATTCTCAGTAGGAGATGATAACTATGTCTCAAAGCCTTTTGATCACTTCTCTATTTTCTATGCACGACTGTTATACAAAAAGGCCAGCAAATAGCATAATCTATCATCAGTTAACAATATTTTCATCTTCCAGTAACCATTGTTGCATATGAAAATCCCGCAAGTTTGCTTCAACAAAAACTTCTTTGCTGCCTCCATTGAACACTACTTGCTGAAAAGAATTCTTACTACCCAGAGCAGCAATTATGATCCACCAGGAAAAGCAATTTTAAGGGAGCTATCAAAATTGTGAAGCTGCTATTGTTAAGAAAAACTTCAATAATATCCTTGAACACGTCCTTGAACCAAATGGTTCGAAAGGCAAAATGTCAGTCGAATGCCATGCAATCTAAGGCCTCCTTAGCACCTCAAAAAAATTGACTAATATTAAACAGACCCTGCCAAATAAATTATCATATCATTCCATGATTGCCATGTAAAGGCAGGCAAACCCAAACCTAGAAAATCCGATCATCATAAAACCCATCCTAGATGATGTTTTTAAGCAAATAAAACAACATGCATACGGAGAAGAATAGAGATACACCAGCTTCTGAACAAACATAAACACAGAGGGACAAATTAAGGAGACCACAGCCACTACAGCAGGCAACGAAAAACGAAAATTTCACAGCAGCAAATTACTTCCATCTATTCGGAACGAACAGCCAATATTTCGTACGGATTCGCGTAGGAGTTTCAAGAAACAAAGGGATTACAAATCGAACAAGCGGGAAACGCAGTGTACCATAGGTTCGGATTGCGAAGGCACTCCTGCTGACGCACAATGATGGGGCCTGTCTCTTAGGCTGTAGCTTCAGGATAAATCAAATGGTGGAAAATAGCAACGATTGTCTAGGTTAATGGCTGTCCAGAGTCTATTAGGGCTTCGCTTTTGGAGGGAATCGGAAGAGAGGTGGCATCAATATTCTTGTCATAAGCAACACACAAAGGAGAGAGCTTAATTTATATATAATACGACAATTTTTTTAGTCAAATATTATTACATATAAATTATGAATATCAATAAACAAATAAATAAGAGGCTTTCCGGGCAAGAAAACTTCTGTTGCGGTGTTTTCCCCTGTTACCCTTTTTATTCTAATCTCAAATTGGCCCCTTAGGTTTTTATTTAGTTCAAGTTTTGTCCTAATTGATTTAAATTTAATTATTTAGAGCTGACAAAGAGTGGCACAGCCCGAGAAAGACACAAAAATATTGTGGGTGTGCCGGTGTTTTTGGGCCAATTGATTTTTTCGGCCATACCAGCCTGAAAATAAAAATATAATTATATGAAAATTTATAAAAATAGATTAATTATATATATATAATTATATTTTAACAGTTATTTAATTATTTTATTTAAATTAATTGATTAATTATATCATAAAAAATTATTTTAAAAATATCAACTGTTTGAATTTATTTTTTAAAAATAATTATTTGTAAATTTTGTACCAAGCCTGGCCACCTTGAAGCACTAAAATTTCGTACCCAAGTTGATATTTTTGGACAACCTGATCTCTATTCATTACTTCAATGAACCAGTTGGCGTGTCCCATTAGTCAGTTTGAATGGAAATTTGCTCACATAAACTCATTAAGACTGATGAACCGGCCGGTCCATGTGGCCCGATAAGCCCATGCGCTTCTAAATGATTAAGAGAGGTTCCGTGTTTAAGAGAAGATTATAAAAGGGGAAAAAAAAAAGAAGGAAAAATAGACTGCTGCACATGATATGAGATCCTTCATTGTGCTTGCAGAGGGGGAATACGTCATTCCATAATTCAGCTAAAGATGAGTGAAATATTATATTTATTTTAACAGCAAGTATGTTGTCATTAAATACAATAAATAATCCCATTTGCATTAGCATCCATGATTGGTTTTGCATCTTCTACCCAAAAAAAAGGAAAAGGAAAAAGAAAAAGAAAGAGTGCTTTTGCTAGTGATAATAATATTTACCATAAAAAGAAAAAGGATTGATGTAATATGAGCGTACCAAATTTCACAATGATCATTTAGGTTAGTGATTCTAGTATCTAATATTTTATAGATAGAAATCTAAAGACCCTTCCTTGACCAATTGGCCCATATACCATGAAAAATTAAAGCCAGCAATTCATGCCAATATAGAATTTTCAAGACCAGCCAATATAACATGAATTTAGTATCGAGTCATACTAACATGATATGAAAAATTATGTGACCCGAAAATGTCAATCATGACTCAAATTTTAAATAATTTATATTTTAAATAATATAATTCACTAATTAATTTAAAATTTGCATTAATTTAAATAAAATATTTAAATAA
>CXYZ01010056.1:131196-154983 GCA_900006705.1 Sonneratia caseolaris | reverse complement strand
CCTTTGCCCTTATTCTTACCCTTAGAGGTTAATGCCAAATGAGCACTTTCTGCCTTTTCATGCTTCAATCTCTCTTCCTCTTGCACACAGTGAGAAATGAGCTCATTGAGACTCCATTTCTCCTTTTGACAGTTATAACTAACTTGAAACTGACTATATTGTGCAGGCAGAGAGATCAAAACTAAATGCACAAGCAAGTCCTCGGACAACTCTAATTTAAGTGCTTTTAGTTTTGAAGCAATGTTAGACATCTCCATGATGTACTCACGAATGTTCCTGTTGCCAGTGTACCTCATTGAGATAAGCTTTGCCAAAAGCGTGCTTATCTCAGCCTTTTCGTTTTTCTCAAAACGCTTTTCTATGGCATCTAGGAACAATTTGGCATCTTCCTCACCAGAGGTATCGCCCCTAAAAGTCTCTGGAATTGCACGCTTCATGATCATAAGACTCAACCTATTTGAACGATCCCACTGCTCAAAATCCTATTTAGTCTCAACAGAACTGTTAACTGTAAAAGCAGGTGGTCGTTCAGTCCGAAGGGCCAAGTCCAGATCCATACAACCGAGAACTATCATAATGTTCTCTTTCCAGACTTTAAAATTTGTGCCAGTTAGCACAGGGATTGAATTAATAGTGGCAGAAATCGATGTAGCAGAAGTATTAGCTGAACAAAGAACAAATAACAAATGGGCTATATATCAGCTCACATATTCATAAATAGTGAATGAAATAACAGTCTATCCCATCATGAGATACCAAACACAACATTGATATTTCATCTTTGGACAAAATAATCAACTTGTAAGTGGTACTCTCGATGCAGTAATCAAACACTGACAATCAATCCGGTCAAACAATGAGCCTTCCTTTGGGTCGACTCATGTTCACATGGAAAACCCAACGATTATCACGCATTTATTACCGCAGGCATATTTGAAACTCAGCCAAACAGTGTCCTTCCTTTGGGCCAATCCACTGCCCGCATGAAATTTCAAACATGCAAACATCTTATACATTCTTGAATAAATCAATCTACACAGGAGAGCTCACTTTGGCGAGATGCTGCTTCAATTAACTTATTCTTGAATATTAGACATAAAAAAAATGCCATTATTTCATTCAACATTCAAAATTCACTTTAAAGGTCTAAACCAAACTTAATTGGTAGTCATTTAACTTTTGATGTACTAAAATAGGCTTAAACCCACTTAACCAGACCTCAAGTGGTATAAATCAGGTTGAAGTAGGTCTGAACCATTCTGAATTGGTCTTAATTTTACTATAATTTTCTTGAATTAGTTCAAATCGGAGCAAAATTGGTGAAGAAATCAACTAAACATGAGGGAACCATTCTAACCAGTCCTGAATCAGTCTCGAACCAGCCCAATTTCGATCCAAACAGTGTGATCCGGCCCAATTTCCATCGAACCGGTCCCAAACCGATCCAATTTCTACCCAAACCGTATGAACCGGCCCAATTTGCAGCGGACCGGTCCATTTGGACCGAACCGGCGTGACATGCAGGCCGGTTACTGTTCATCTTCTTCGCCGAAACCCTAATGCCGCCGCACAATTTTATCCGTTTCAACTGAATCCCGCGATCTTAGCCACTAGTAATCACGATCCAAAACCGTAGTCGTAATTATCGCTACCGGATGATCACCGAGGATGTCGGCCGCCGAAATCGGCAACCGCTCCTTCACGTCTCCGGCGATGTGGGCTGCGGACAACCGCTCTTTCACGCCTCTGGCGATCTGAGCCGCCGAGTTCAGCCACCACCTGCGGCCGTGGCTGCCTTATGGCGACTCCGAGCGAGTTTCAGGGGTTGGGATTGGGCGATTTGCTGCCGCCTCGGCCCACAGGCAACTGTCGACCGCCCTGGGTCGGCGATTGGCCGCAGCCTCGGCCCACAGACGACCCCCCGTTCCTCCTCCTGCAACACGAGCCGCTGATTTTAGCCGCTGCATTCGGCCTTGGTATGGCGACTCTAACGGAGGTTGGATCGAGGAGCTTCGTCGATTGGCCGGGAGGGGAATTTACGGTAGCCGGCGGGTGGTGGCGTTGAAGCCTGGGCCGACTGGTGGCATGGAGGCCCCACCAGGCAGCCAACCAGCGGCTGGTTGGTGGCGGTGAAGCCCGCCAGAACACCACCTACGGAATTTTTTTTTTTATAGATATGAAAGTGACCCAAAATTCCAAATCACTCAATCACATCAAACTAAAACTCTCAATGATCCAAACACGCAAAGGCTTTGTTACCCATTGGTTTTTTCCTAATCCCAAATGTTTTTTTCCTAATTCAAATAACTTTAAGATTATACGTGCTGAAATAAAAAAGAATACTTAAATATAAACGGAAGTGTACCTAAATTCATAGATGAAACTCGTGTGATTGATCGAGTATGGATCTTTTAGGACTGTATGGAAAATTTTTCAGAGGACGTGGAATTCGCTCTGACTCTCGTTGACTAATGTGGTATCAAAAGAGCCGATTTTATCGTACGTCATAGGGACCACAATCGTAAATTGCACATAAGTGCCTTCAGTTTATTAATTTCTAATTTCACCCATTATAGAAATCAGAAACCACTTTATGGTTTATGCATATTGATCCCTACACTTTACAGATTGTCTATTCAACCCTATTTTATAAACTTAATTAGAACACTTAATTGGGTTGACCGATTGGATAGCAGAAACACATGATCAATAATATATTGTTGGACCATATATTGTCAAATTAAAATTCAACAATAAATACCCCGCACCACAGAAAAAAGGTAAGCTCCTTGGACACTCAAAGAGGGCCCTAGCAGTTCACTCGTAATGCTCCCTATTCTGTTTGCTAACTTAATCATCAGAGGGTCCTTTCGAGCAACCGTACTTGGCTTAGGCTTGTCTTGTAGGTACGCTCGCAGCGTCTAGGACTCGATGGAATCTCAACTCTTTGGTCATCATGCCTCCCAACTGGGTAGGTTTGCCTTCTGAACTGGAACCTTACCAGCAACCATATCAATTTCCGCATTATGGACCAGAACCATATTAAGCCTGGACAAATGCTTTGATGCAGACAAAAGGTAGTACCTTTACCGAGGGAACTGATCACACTATCTCATGGTAACTCAATGACTTCGAGGTCTCAACGAGAGCACCAATGATGTGGAAGGCTCACCACGGTTCAGTTCTGTACTTTCGGTGCTTTGGTCCTGGCCACACTTGAGGTTGTTTCTTCACCGGGTAAGTCTTTGAAGACCTACAAAGAAGTCAAATCTAGGCATGGTGGCCCGGATTGACCCTCCAATGCTTAAGAAAGGAGGAGATGATGGCTCCTGGGGGCAAGCGTGTATGTGTGTGTGGGAGGAGAGAATCCATCCCCTTTAACGGCAAGTGTATATATGGAGCTTAGGTGGAGTGATCCGGATAAGTAAATTGGGTTGGGCTGGGCCAGATAGCCCACAAGTGCTGTCCATATATATTAACATCAAGCTCGAGACTTGCTCCCCATCATTCAGGCTTGGCAAGGACACTGCCGACCTAGTAAGACTTTTACCATTTAAAAATCTTTACTTGGCAGGCTTGAATCTTTCTTCATTGGGCTGAACACACTATTCTTCTTCGTGTCCCATGAAACTATATATTACTAGTCGGAGGGCCATAAAGCCCAACCCGACATCGTTCACCCCTTCCTAACAATTGGAACGTAGCCACTGGCTGAAAACTTGTGCAATGAACCCCATCATTTTCTTGTCATCTGACGTGCATGGCCTTCTTTGTGTTGCCGCGTGGCTGGTTCTCAACGTGGGTTGCTATATCTACTTATCCCGAGCGGCTGCTCGACAATGACTTGCACTTCCAGCAAAAACACTTAATTTTCAGCCCTCTCGGCAACCTTGATACTATCAATCAGTGACATCTTCTCTATATTCCAATTGCCTTTATCGACTCCAGCCTTGCTGCTCATCTTTCGCCTCTGTCCATTTTCCCCTCGTTAGTGAGCTATAGATCAGGTCATCTACCTTACGCTCGGAGGAACAGGCCACGGGGGAAGGACAAATTGTTGATGACACGATCCAGAAGCCGGTATCAGTGCAGCGATTCATCTGGTAAACAAATTCTTACTTTCATCTTGCTATAAGAGCCATGCTAGGTTAAAAAAACTGATAACAATCAATAATGACTGCCCACCTCTCAAGTTTGAAATATCCTTTTCCTTCCACAATTCATGTGGCAAATTTTATTACATTAAAGTTCACTGATAACAATTATCTATTTTGGGAGATACATGTAATGTTCCTTATTAAGAGTCAGGACCTACTTGGTTTCCTCACCAATGAGACCAAAGCACCACCATAGACACTCATCTTTGATAATAGAGCTGAAGGTAAAAATCCAGATTATGTGTCTTAGTTACGCATAAATCACCTTGTAAAATCTTGGATTGTGGGTGCACTCTCAGAAGAGGTTCTTGGTTGTGCCGTGGGACTTAGAATTGCTGTGGAGGTGTGGAAGGCTCTCACTGATAACTTCAAACTTAATCTTTTAAGTAAAAATAAATTTCATTTCTTATGAACTCACAACAAATTTAATAACAGTAGTGTTCATATTAACATAACACTAGAATAGGGAAGCATCTATCTCACCCTTCATCTACTTGATGCCAATACTACATAATAGGGACACCCCTTACACTTGGTCAATTGCACCTGGACAAATCACCGGGCTACGCCCGATTAATTGGTCACACTTTGACTGGTGACCATCAAGTCGGCCAGCTCTCAATACAATTTTTCTCTCCCATTCTGCTTATTTAAATTTTGGAGGAATTTTGGGTAAACCCTATTCAGTTCGGCTTTCTTGCAGGTCCTATAGCCATACCAAGATTCATAGGGAAGTGGATCTTCTATGGAAATCCAACTTGTCTCATCACCAGGTTAGCCTACTTCTGTAAGCAGGACCGCAACATTACCGACTCAAGCCAATGCTTGATCCATACGAGCTCATTGAGTCCAACCAATGATAATTCCAATTGATTCACTTTCCCCAAGTCACCCCCTCCGACTCTGACTACCACAAGGGGATCACACTTTGAAATCCTCCTGGCAAGTCAACCTGGTTGACTTCCAGAACGTTAAACATGATCGGAGTGAAGCCATTGCACCTACTCATCTAAGCGTTCTCTTCTCCTTTGTATAAACATCCTTCAGCTATTCGAGGGTGTTGGCTCACAACCTAGTTGGTCCTTCTCCTATCTCAAACAGTCCATAGATGTAGCAGCTTTAACATTGAATCTTCCTTCAAGTATCAACAGCCAACTCATCCCAAGTCTGACCATTGCAGCCTCAAGGTTCCATGACTATGACTTCGACTCTTACCTCAACATCCAATAATTTCTCCACCCTTGAGGACTCTAACCTTGATTGTTATGCCACAATCAAGTCGTGCTCACCTATTCTAATTGCTCTGACAAGGGATGGTAGACTTTAAATGGAGTATAACATACACAGTAGCTCCGCTAGAAAGGCCTAAGAAGCTATATATGAATGGACCGCACCATTGTTGGTCAGTTGTGCTATTGCTCATGTTTGCATCATGCATGTCATCAAATGCTAATTTTCACCTTTTTTTTCGATTACATAGGGGGCTCATGGGCCTATAATAGGATAACAAAAGCGGCCAGGGAATAAAAGGGCACAGGAAGTCTCATTATGAGAATCAAACCTACAATCTCTTGTTTATTAAGCCGAGGGTGGTATCATTGCATTAAACTCTCTTTCTCGCTAATTTTCACCTTTAAAGCCGTCTTTGGCACCTTACAATCCAAGTAGCCATGAACCATTAGTTATTTTCGGTATTGTTTACTATCAATTGGATGAAGTCCTTGCCAATTGAACACAAATTACACCTCAACACACACTTAGGTCGCTGGTGATCCCACCTTCCATCACTAGTCCTATAAAATCCAACTCTTGGCTGAGTCCATGTGGGCTAATCAAACGTGGACAACTTGGAATCATTCCATGATCCCAACTCTAAAGGATTTGGTTTGTAGAAACAATCCGACTTTGAGGAGTCCTTCTCCACAAAAACCCAACTATGGAACACATGACTAACTCATGCATTTGTATGTGTATACTATGTGATAGGCATCTACATGCGTGATTAATTCATTCATACACAATGTTTACCATGTTGTATCCCAATTGCCTGTATTAAAATGTCATCATCAGAGTCAGCCATGGTCTCCCCAAATTTGTGTTAGCTCTTATAAATCAAGGGGCAAAAATCCCTTGATTCATCTACGGTCCAATCACGTCCTAACAAGGAATCGATTTCTCTCAAAATGTCAACCCCCGGTTGGTATCTGTAGGGTGCAACACTATTGGTTCTACTGATTTCATTGTTAGCATATAAAAGATCATATCCGTTTCAACCTAAAAAATTAAACTGATAGGTGGTGATACTTAATTTTCTTATAAGCTCATAACTTTCTCTTTATTTGATCGATGTGTGATCGTATATCTCAACACGTGCTCTCACATGAGAACATAGTCCATTTTGTCACATGCCATTAAACACCAGACCTCAATAAATATTTACGAGTTGGGTATTCTTCTTTCAGTATTAGATGAGGGAGACAACTAGTCATAAGCTGGTCTATTTTCTTCCATACTCAAGCTTAATAGTAATTAACATCGAGCTGGGCTTCCAAACTCAACTCGGGCAAAGTGCAAGCCCACCGACTCTAATATCATATTAAATTCCTTGTGAGCCTATAAGGAATCGGGACTGTTTCAACCTAAAAGTTTAAATTGATAGATGGTGGTATCCAATTTTCTTATAATCTCATAACTTTTTTTTTATTTGATCGATATAAAATCTATATTTCAACATATTCAACCAACGGCAGCTTGTCATCACTCATGTGTCAGTCCCTGATGGACCCTCCCAAGATGCTGATGTTCATGCACCGGTCCCCGCCTGACCCCTCATGGCGCTGCATTCTCAGTTCATCCATGGGTAGCCCATCACTGCTGACGCGTCGCTGGTCATCCGACTCCTCACAGTGCTGTATCCTTAGTTCATGAAAGGGCAGCTTACCACAACTCATGCGTCGATCCCCAATCAGCCTAAGGACAACCAGCCCACTAGGATAGAGAATCTACCCACTCATCTTATGTTGGTCCTCGATCAGCTTTTAGAGGCATTGACCCCTTGGTTCATCCAAGGACAGTCTGCCATGAGAAGGGGCTAACTCCCTCAACTCATGTCAGCTTCGGGCCAACATCTCTCGAGCACCCAGCCCCCAGTTCATCTAGGAGAAAGTCCCTTAAACACGACTCTACTCGAGTTCGTCATGGGCTCCCCCAGACTCTTGTCTACACTACAGTTCCAGACTAATGTGTCCTAGGCACCCAACCCTTGGTTTATCGATGGGAAGACTGCCGAAATCATGACAAAACTCAACTCCCTCAAAGTTGTTCATAGGATCCCAAAACTGTGCCATCTCACTGAAACCCAACTCCTCCAGAGTCATTCTCAAAATCCCTTGGATCTGTGTCATCTTGACAAAGCCGACTCCCTTGGAGTCACTTTCATGGACCGGTTAATCCATAAAACGGTTCCCTTGGAATCATTACTCTTAAGGACTGCGTACTGCTGTTAAGGAATATCATGGTCCAACGACTGGCTCCTCCGGAGATAGTCGCACATAATGGCTCTACCAGAGTCAACCCTGATGACTAGCTAGTCCCACGGTTCTTCATTGATTCCCCCAAAATCACCTCAAACAGTCTTCCTCGAAGTCAGCCTTCCCAGTAACTCCCCCGGAGGTGCCTTCCATCGACTCCTCCGGAGTTGGATCATCTCGACGACTCCCTCAGAGTCACTTTCATGGACTGGTTAGTCCATAAAATGGTTCCCCTGGAATCATTACTTTCAAGGACCTCATACTTCTGTTAAGGAATGTGACGGCCCAACAACTGACTACTCCGAAGATGGTCACATATAATGGCTCCATTGGAGTCAGCCTGGACAACCAGCTAGTCCCATAGCTCCTACGTGATTCCTCGAAATCACCCTAAACCGACTCCACTAGAGTTAGATCATCTCACCGACTCCACTGGAGTTGGCCTGCGACCCCTCGATAAAGTCACATGCTATAGACCGCTTCCATGAACTTTCGCCAGCTAAAAACCATCATGTTTGAAGATATGGCCTCACTGACTCCTCCGCAAGTCACCTTTGCTCAGGGTACGTGTTATGATATGTGCATTTACTCTTTTGAGTCCATGTTACTACTTTAAGCCCATGTTACTGTTTTAAGTCCAACGAAACCGAGTAACTACCTCTGTAACTTAGCTCTAGTTGGCCTACCATAGTTACACTTAGTGCATTCCTCACATGTTCGCATACTCAGTACCATTCGAAGTTGGACAAACAAATACAATCCATGACACTTAATAAACACTTTGATTAACTTAGTATTTTGATCAATAGCCCAACACAAAACCTAGTAGGGCATGCTTACACAGTAAAAAAAACACACAACAAATAAACAAAACCTAAACCAACTTGTCCTTTACTAATGGCGACGGGTTAGGGCTACTCATCATCAAGTCGACTGGACCAGAGGATGACTTTGGGCTACTCGACCCCTTCGACATTGGGAGCATGACATTATCCTCCACGCCTCCCAGCCGTCAGAACTCAACCTCGCATCTGATGGCACCAATTTCTCCATGGCCGTCTCAGCACAGACCATCTCTCAAGACACTGCCGACCTTGTCGTGGTGGCCCCCTCACCCGACTTCTTCATGTTTGGCTTTGTCACCAGACTCCGAAGTGTCATCTCATTTGAAATTTTGCTAGCTTGCAATTGAGACCTCATATTGGTAAAAATCGTAAGATTCGTAAAACACTTCTTCTACTCTTGACCTCAATAAATCATGATCAATAGAAGGGGGACAACTAACTTGGCAAGACTTAGTTAAACCAATCTTCATTCATAGCAAGGTAAAAAAAATGCAATTTTAGCTCAGGTCGGTCATTCAAGTCGACCAACCCCTAATAATGGCGGCCTTACATTGAGAAGACTCGTTTTCAATCGGTATTCTCCCAATTCAGTCCTCCTATAAATCAATCTTCAGCCCGCAAACATTGGGCATCCCCAAAGTCGGCCCTTCATCATGTCGACCCTCCATATACATACCCAAGTTGCTCGTTTCCTGACTCCACTAGAGTCGAAAATGGGGGACAACACAGCGCCAAAAACTTTAGTCACATGGCTTCTCCAGCGTCATAATATGGGGGACAAAGAGATTACCTATACCAGACTTCTTCTTCTACTTCTTGATGTATATGCACATCAGGAGATGGGGAACAATGATATGGACAGCACTGAGGGATCTTCCGACCCGACCCGACCCGACTCACCTAACCGGGTTGGCCAACCCAAGACCTTTTAAAGCCACAGGTAAAAGGATCCAAAGGGGGCTCCTCCAAGGGGTCTCTCTCCCTCGTCATCTTCGTCCTCTTCTCTCATCTCCCATACGGCTTAATGTTGTTTTTTTAGAAGTAAATTCTTTCATATAAAAGAAATTACTCCAAGTATATCATCAAAAGTAAGCGACCCTCCAAACGGAAGTCCAGTAGCTGCCTAGGCTAAGTCATGCGCAATTGTGTTGTGCTCACAATTTATCCAGGTACATTTCCACTACTGAAACTTCAACAAAAAGGATCTGATATCTGATAGAACAGCTAACAGCTTTCAGGGAGCCCCTCAAGGTTTCTAATAGCTTTTACAATAGTCAAAGTATCAAAAAGTATATGAATGCAATTCCAATTATGGTCTAGTGCTATTGAAAGAGCCTACCAAATAGCTTCTGCTTCAGCTTGAATAGTAGAATCAAGAGTGGCTTTTCGAGCCCAGGCCAACTTTATTCCCTTGCTAGAAGTGGCCACTCCTGCCCGGCATGCTTCATTGTTTTTGAAAGCAGTGTCCACATGGATTTTCATCCATTCTTCCTGCAAAGGAGGTTCTGTGTTATTTTGTTGGCTCTTGAGTTGTGGAGCACTTACCTTTGGCTTTAGATTGGGTTAATGTTCTTTAAATTCCTCTACTAGCCTGGACAAAAACAAATGAATATCAGGAGTAATATGCTCATGAATGATTTTGTTTCTTAATCCCACAATCTATAGAGTAGGATGGCTCCATATAGGGTAAAGCTATCCTTTTGGATTTGGCCATCTATGAACGCTATTGTGGGATTCAATAAGAATAATACAAGGCCTTTATTAGTTTGGAAGGAATGGAGAAGATTCCATATCTTCCGTGGCGATTCTCTCCAATCAACTCGATAGTAGAAACACTCATTAAATAAGTGTTTTGAACTATCGAAACTGGTTTTACATAAAGGGCAAATATTCCCTTCATTTGTAAACCGAGGGAGACAATTCATCGCCAATCTCCATAGATGGATTTTATGTCTTTCATGAATTTTAGCTTGCCATAAATAGTCCCATCCAACTCCATCATTCCTAGCAAATCTATGGTCATGGTCCACGAGATAAAAGGATTTAGCACTATAAAGGCCACTCTTGCTTGGCATTCATATATATTTATCCTACAAATCACCCTATCCAAGCCTAATATTTAGAATATTTGCAACAATGTCAGGATCAAAAAGTTCATTTAAAGCAGATAAGTTCCATCTCCGAGGATTTGCAAGCAACAGTTCACTTACTTTCAACTCTTGGTTTATATGAACATTTTCAACAGGTAAAGGCATCAAGTTTGTTTGGATATTACCTGGGATCCAAGATTCCTTCCATACCAGTGCATTTTGTCAATTACCTATCCATTTGATTGTATATTTTGTCATGGTTTCCCTACATGTCTTAAAACATTTCCATGTGTGACAATATGATGCTCTCAGTCTATTCTCTGATGTAAGATAATTCCCATATCTAGCTCTCATGCTTGTTGCTGCAAGACTATTTGGACTGCTGAGCATGGTCCACACTGTTTTAGAAAGTACAGCCCTATTAATGTCTGTTGCCCTCCAAAAATTCAACCCGCCAAATTTCCTAGGCTGATAGAGTTTATTCCAGGATCTTGGGGCTAAATACGACCCTTCTCTTTTAAGTTTTCCCCCACCAAAATCTTCTAATTATCTGGTACATCTTGTTTGTTATTTTCTTTGGAATATTGAAGGTGGTCATTGTGTAATTTGGAGGGTTATTTACTACAGAGGTGATCAAGGTAGACCTAGCTACCCATGAGACAGTTTTTGTTTTCTAGGCTTCCAATTTATGCTTTAACTTGTCGAGCAAGAAACTAAAAGCTTTGGTTTTTCTTCTTCCTATGACTAAAGGGTTGCCTAGATACTTTGCATTTTTTAACTTCCTCATCCCTAGGGTAGTTTTTATCTCTCTTCTATCATCTGCCCTAATATTCCTAGAGAAATGAATTCCCGATTTATTCACATTTATTTGTTGTCCACTCCACTGACAAAATTTATCTAAAATGGTCTTACTGCTAGCTATCTTAGAATGTTTTGATCTTACTGCAATGAATAGATCATCAGCAAGCAGCAAGCAGCAAGTGTGAGATTGGTGGTCCCCCTCTACTAAGTTGTATACCTTTTATTTGTCTTTCATTTTTTGCCTTGTATAACAAGTTGGGGTTAATGTATTGATTTAAGTATTGGGGGGTCAATTCAGGTCACCATGCCTGGATTTGACTGTTTTGCAGGTTCTTGAAGACTTCCATAGCCTTAAAGCAACCCGAACTCGAATGAAATGACACCTTGACTGCACAGAACCACAATCCGAATCTGGTCGTTCAAACTCATCAATCTACTCCTTTCAATATCATTTTCATCTCATCTGATCCTTCTAAAGCTGCTTCAACTCGTCTGTTCGATTGTCACTGATGTTATACTGTGCTTTGCAGACTCAACTTCTTGTTTCATAAACCTTATAGGAGGCTGATTTATGAATAATAGCTGTGCTCTGTTTGACTAGGCTCCTTCGATTAAATAGGTTGTGATGGAAATTTTTTTTTAAAAATGATTAGTAAAGGACAAAAGACTAAACTTAGTGATGTTATTAAGTTATCATTCTCTTCTTGGTTTGCACCATGCAATATTCTCGAACTAGTCAAAACATATCTTGAAACTAGTATGTTGTCGGACCAGGATCCTTAAGAAAATTTTAGTTAACCATCTCAATCTGAAATTCGATCCTTGTATCACTCATTTAGGAGCCTAGTGAAAAAAGTACTAGTCCAATTCCAAATTGGTTACGTTATCATTCTTGTTCTCTAAAGAGTTGGTAGAAATAATTTTGTCTTTCTTATGTGTGGCGTTGGGCTACNTTTATTTCAAAATAAGTTTTCATATAATATAATTGATCTATTAATCTAAATTTTGTATTAATTTCAAGAAAATTTTAAAATAATTGCTTAAATATAATTAATAATATTTTCTATTTCTCATAATTTTATTTTTTATTATAAATATTAATTTTCTTACATGAGGTCAATACGATTTTTTTTAGCACAGCTTAATATCTCAGGAGGCTCAAAAACCTCATTTTAGGTTTAGTTTTTTCGTGCTACACTTGGGCCGCACTTTCAATTTGGGCCATTTGTTGAGAGGTCTGGGTCGGGAAAGTAGCACTAGTTTATGATGATAAAATAAATAGAATTGCACTGATGCGTACCAAATGAAGTCCACAACTCGAATGGGTGTGCACTTTCTTTCTTGGGTAAATGTTCTCTATCCCTTAATTCCGCTATACCTCGATCTTACTGTGTACTGTCTAAACTCGTGGCAATTTATTAGAAATATCATCGAACAATTGATGGGCGAGCGACGAATGGAGGATAATCATTGCATACAATTGAGAAGAAACAAAAACAGCAGTAAGATATACAGAAGGGGCACAATCGCGAGAGACAAGTGCGCAAAAATGCTCGATTCACGGAGAAATCGAACCAATTTACTGCATCATCCCGAAGAAAGAGACGACACACCGATCGCGACAACATTACTCACTTACGTAACACAATAGTAGAAAATATGTGCTCCAAATGGTCCATTGCGATTGTCACCGTACAACACAATAATAGGAGCAGTCTCTAAAGAGGTGCTTCTCACTATCAGAGCCAGCATTGCATAATGGACAAGGGTTATCCGATTGTGATTGACGGGGAAACCATGATTTACGCATCTCCGTAAGAAATGGAATAACATTCACGTATTTTGATCTTCCAAAACGTCTTGATCCATTACGAAATCTATCCACTTGATCCACTAGATAAAAGGATTTGATTGACACCTGACCTGATTGACTCCTAGATTTTCTATTTGGAGATTCCGTCATTGGGGATTGTCAAGTAGAAGTTCAAATACTTCCATGTTGTTATCAACCAGAGATTGATTGATTAAGTGGGATGGGTAGGGAGTCTGGGTTTACCCGGAATCTGTCCGTAGTCTTGTATTTAGGCCTTTGCCAATTTTTATCATCATTCTTTTCTTAATTGTGCCTTTTCCACATTGTAATCCTTTCCATACGCAGGACAATACAGAACCAATGTTCTACGATGTTAAAAAATGACCACCAAATTTAGATGAAATTATGCGGGTTGCCAAGTTATTCGGTTAGCTAGCGAGGGACCATGCCATTTGTGATAATAGCATCGATATACATATATCAGATGCAGGTCTAAATCCTGATCCTCCTATAGATTTTGGTATACAAATTTTGTTCCAACCTACTGGTACATAATAGTGCTATTGTTCTTAAGTTGACCCGAACAAAATTATCTGATTATAGATTTTATTTTATTTGTAATTGTTTTCGGTAACTTGAACAGAGTCATGGTACATTTTGGAAGGCTGGGCATTACAGAGTTAATGAAGGTAGCACGTCTAGCCCAGTAAAGACAGTGTGACTTCCACGAGACAAGCTCTTTTATTTAGATTCTCTATTAACAATTAAGGGGAGTCCAATTTTTCTGCTCAAAATCATTGGATTTCCCAAGCATTTTGTATTTTCTCGTAGTTTCCTTCTGTTGAGCACTGTTTTGATGATCCTTCTATTATTCGGGGAAGTATTCTTAGAAAACATGATGCCGGATTTGTTTTTTATTGATGTTTTGTCCACTGCATTCACAAAATTTGTCCAAGATATCGTTGAATATTTCTTTCTGATAAGGACAGTGCTTATGGGCTTCTAGCCCAACCCGACCCAACTCGCCCTACTTATTCAGGTTGCCCGACTTGAGCTCCATATATACACCTACAAGTAAAGGGTATGGACCATTCTTCCTCACTCATAGACACTGGCTCGCTCCTAGGGGCCATCCCTGTCCTCCTATCGTCTTCCTTATATTCGATTCTTATACTCACTCACGCATTGAAGGGCAATCCCAGCTGCCATGCCCTGGATTTGACTTTTTTACAAATTCTCAAAGACGGCCATAGCCTCGAAAGGACCCAAGTTTGACCAATAAGGTATGGACATAGGACCATAACCCGAATCTGGTGAGTCAACCTCATTACTTTCATTTGTTTTTATGAAAATTATTTTGGTCATTCGGGAATTGCAGATGTGTTATGGCCAGCGAATTTCTTACCCAACGCACGCCTTTGATGTGTCCTTTGCTCTTTCCCTCTAACCAGTAACTCTAGATGATTTCTCTGCTAGATTCAATTTTATCATTATTAAAAAATTTGATTTTCGATATTAAATAAATTAGATAGTTAAGATTACTAAAATATTCTTAATTTAATTTAAGTATTATCATAATATTTTAATATTATTTATTTCCAAAATTTATTATTATTCTAAGCCTATAAATGGGTGAATTAGTTGATATAACTCCTTAAGTCAAAGTCAATCAGAATAAAAAGTTATCAATTACTCTCATATGTTTGGCCTCTGGGCCATCACGTATTTCTACTATATCTACACTATCTTTATGTTATTTTAAATTTCTACATAGTATCAAAGTAGATTGATCCTAAGAAGTTTGTTGTGCAGAAGACACTAATAGAGTAGTAAGATCAAGCAAATTGATGATGCAGCAACGAAAGTACTAGTTTGCCCTCTGTGGCCTTTGAAGTCAAAGAAAAGAAGACTCAAGCCGGTTGATTAGACCTTTGAAGATAAGAAACCTCAAGTCAATATTGATTTTTCGATCACTGAAACCAAAAATATTCAAGTTGATTTTCTTGTTACTATCGGGCCAAAAAATTTCGCTCTTATCATTAATCTTAATTAGATACTCAAAGTTAACGTGATATTTTATCGTGCAAGACAAGTATTTCACATTACTACATACTTATCTTAAGATGTAGTGTTAGAGATTCAATTTTATTATTATTAGAAAATTAGATTTTTAATATCAAATAAATTAGGTAGTTAAAATTATCAAAATATTCTTAATTTGATTTAGATATTATCGTAATATTTTAATATTATTTATTTCCAAATTTTATTATTATTCTAATCCTATAAATAAAGAAATTAGTTGATGAAATTCTCTAAATTAATCAGAATAAAGATTATCAAGTATTCGCGTGTATTCGGCCTTGGGGTCATCATATATTTATATTATTTCTACACTATTTTTATATTATTTTAAATTTCTACTGCCTCCTTCACCTGGATGAAGAGACAGGGGAGAGCGAATCTCCCCGTCTAATCCCCGGAGTTGAGGTGGAATGTCCTCTGGGATTCTCATTTACTAGCACTGAGAATGTTGGTGGGTTAACGCCTAGATCATCATGAATTCACATTCAAGCAGTCGAAGGCTTTTTTCAAAGTCAATTTTAGTTCCTACTCATTCGGTTTGGCTCCATTTTTTTTATTTTCATTACTCGAGGATCTTCTTACGTTAGAAAGGAGTTATCATTTATCACTAGGCCTTAACGAATGCTTGCTTGATTTTAGAGGTGGTAATTTTCTCCCAGGTGGGCTTTAGCCTATGGGCCAGAATTTTAGTTATTGTTTTATAACAGTCATTAGTCAAACTGATTGGTATAAAGTCTTCTCTTTGAAGGCGTTGGCTCCTTAAATCTACGAAAATGGGGCTATAAACGTTGCATTCCATTGTTTTAGGATATTACCTGGATAGCTTTTAATAAATGTCTTATTAACAATTGCTCAATTTCTCTTAAAGAAGAATGCAGGAATTCCATCCGGCTCCGATGCACTCACATTAAACATTTGACATTTCAAATAGTGTAGCCTTGATTTCCTCTTGGTTTGGAATTTTGTTAAGGTGTTGTTCTCCAGTTTGGTGATTACTTTAGGGTATAAGTTGCTCTAGATTTGATGGAATTAATGGGTTGGATGTGGTGAATAATGTTTTAAAGTTGTTTACACAATAATCAATTAATATTAGCTTCTCTATTAATCTGTTTGTTTTCATGTGTTTTAATGCTTTGTATGTTGTTCGGTTGCAAGCGGATTGTGTCAACCCAGCTCTAGGTGAAAAAGAAGATGAGGTCATATTTTGTCCAACCACTTGATCTGAATTTTACATGAGCCTCTCATATTTGAAATGGTGCAAAATATACTTAATGGAAAGCTTATCAGATTCCAGCACATCAAACATATTGGCAAAATCAAAGTTGAAATGACAAAGTTGTGATGAAAAGAAGATAAGCAACTCAGCCTATGATCATAGACTGCGGCTTAGGGTTGCGGTCCAAGGCTTCAACAAGTAGAAAAGCGGTTGGCCATGTTAGGCCACAGCCTAGAGCTGCAGTCCTGACTATCCACAGCACGCAAGTATTTAGGCCCCAGCCCATATACCTCTGTAGCCCATCGATGACCAAAGGATGGAAACACACCCTCATGGTTTAAAGGAAGCCAAGCCATAAAGATCAAGCCCAAGTACCATCAGTACTTAGGCTACAGCCCTTGGTCAGTAAGTCCCTGGTGGTTGAAGAGCATTCCTAGAATAGGAAACTTCTTCGGTCGCGGCCCCACCTTCTCTACACCAAAATTTTCTTATGTTGAAGAATTTGTTTTTGTTGCAAGTTATGCCAACTATTTTGACTTCCCATCTTCTTAGGGATGTTAATTCTTGAAAGTGGAAATATATTTGATTAATTTTGAACATATTTTGAGAAAATGAAAGTCCGAAGATACAAAGATATTTTGAGGAAGCCAAATTGACAAGTATGAGACTCTATGAATGCACAAACTTGCGAAGGTTGCAAGACAAGATCACCAGTACAAAAATTTTCTCATTCCTTCAACCCAAAAGCCACCAAAGACCTTGAAGAAGTGCAGCTACTGTGAGAGAAGAATGAAGGCGATTTCAACAGTCCACGCTCAATTAGTTGAGGGAGTTGAAGACAACTTCATCGGATTTGCTCTTTTCTCCTTCTCTTACTGATTCTTTCATGTTTTCTTCATTGGGTCTTGGTGTTCTCATGCTATTATGCTGAAGTAAGTTTCTTTTCAATGTTTAAGTTGTAATGTTGAACTCGTATTGACTTCAATTGAGTGAATGTGTTACCTGCATCTATCTTGCTCTTTATGTCTTTCTTTGGCTTGATCACCTATTGAATTGATTGGGAGTAGGTAATATACATGAGACTAGAATTTACTTGCATGTCAAAGTTAGTGCAATCTAAGTTTCTTGACATCGAGAGATGCAATAATTAATGAGGAGCATCTAGAGATAACTGATCACCCTAGATATCTTGATTAGAATTGGTGCATGACACTCGATCCCTTAATGTTAATTTCCTAGAGATAGAGTGGGTTAGCATCATCCTAGGCGTTCATCCTAGTTTCATTGAAGGTGAGCTAGGTGCGTTTAGAATTCTAGGATAGCAGAATGACTCAATTGATTTAATCACCAGTAAAATTGGACTTAGACTAGGACTGGGTAAAGTCGAAATCCCTTGGTACTCATCCTATTGATATTTTTCGTGCTATTTGTTTACTTGCTTTGTTTGATTTTTAGTTTACATAACTCTTAAAAATTAATTTGGTTTGGCTTGATTTAAGTGTTACAAACTTTTGCTTAATGATAAAATCTTCCTGGGAATGATACTCTATCGACCACTTCATCACTCTTCCAATACATATATTTGTGTGCTTCCTTTACACTCGCAACAATAGGAAATGCCATTGATACAAGAAGTGACATGAGGCCAGCTCCAAAGTTGAGGGTCTTGATGCAAGGCCTTTAAGAATCAAGCCCTAGCTAAGAAGGAACACGAAGAACTGCTACGCCTCAAAGATCTATGGGAGGTTGAAAAACAAGAGTTGTGCCTGAATGAGGAATGTAGCACAACAGTGGCAAGCCATGGATGATGCCAGGGCCTTATGGGAGGACAAGAGGGTGATGCTACTTCCAAAGGCACAAAGATCTTCAAGAGGCCTTGTCCAAGTGTGCTGCTAAGAAGGAGGCTCAAATCAAGGCTGTTGTGGATGAGGTCATCACCAAGTATAAGCAGAGTGCCGCCTACCAGGCTGCCTTGACCAAGAGCGGCGCACAAGCCTTAATTAACATGCTTGAGGTAGTTGGGGGTGGCATCAACAAAAATGTCCCTGACTTTCCTGGGGACAACATTAAGTCCTTTGAGTTGCTCTACGTTTTTAAAGATGTGGAGAGGTGCCAAGTTGATGGCACTATAGTGGTTGATAAAGGGGAAGATGAAGCTTGATACTTATGTTGTTCCTTTTTACTTTCTTCGTCTCTGTGTAATGATCCTTTTATCATTGAATGAATATCCTATTTTTCTTGCACGAATCTTTGGTCTATTTTCCTTTCTTAGATCGGGTCATTCCCTAAACAATATTTGACCTGCGGCATTAATGAGTGCCGCTAGAGCATTACCTAATTCTTTGGCAAGACAATAACGAGTGGCACTACAACACTTTCTAGCTCTTGATAGGATATTAATAAAGCAGCACCATAACATTACTTAACTCCTTATAAGGTATTAACATTATCCTTACTTATGTGAGGAGCCCAAGTCCTGTATCTTATGTTCTAGCATAAAAAATTCATCGCCTTAGCCAAGCAGGTTATCTCGTGGTGCTTCTGAGCACTTTAGTAATGTCAACGAGTTCTTCTGTCCATGGTGTGCCCGGTGTACAAAGGTTTTGATAGCAGTGCTGTGTTGTGCCACGCCCCAACAGTGGACGTCTTCTACCTCACAAGGGTGAGGTCTTTGTGCCCTTGGTGTACATGGGTCTTGAAAACGGCACTAGTTGGCATCGTGCCCTCGATGGTGGAGGTCTTTTGCCTCTCAAGGATGAGTTATTTGTGTCCTTGGTGTAGAAAGGTCTTGAGAGCAGCACCATTTGGGACCTCAACCCCAACAATGGTGGTCTTTTGCCCCACAAAGGTGAGGTCCTTTGCCTTGAGTGATTGAGGTCCTTGTACCCTTGGGTTCAAGGGTCTTTGTAGCGGTGCTGTTTCCCTTGGTGAAGAAGGGTCCTCGTAGTGGCATTGTTTGATGTCATGGCCTCAATGGTGGAGGTCTTTTGCACCATGCAAGGGAGGTCTTTTGCCTCAAGCGGTCGAGGTCTTTGTGCCCTTAGTGTTCAATGGTCTTTGTAGCGGCGTTGCTTGACATCGTGCCCCCAGCAATGGAGGTAATTTGCCACACGTCGGTGAGGTCTTTGCTCTGAGTGGTTGGGGTTTTATGCCCTCATTGAAGAAGGGAGCTTCTAGCGGCGCTGTTTGATGCTTTGCCCTCAACGGTGGAGGTCTTTTGCCCCACACGGGTCTTTTTCCTCGAGCGATCATGGCCTTTGTTCCTTTGGTGTTCAAGGGTCTTCATAGCGATGCTGCTTGATGCCATGCTCCTAGCGGTGGTGGTCTGTCACGGGGTTGATGCGGGCCACAAAATTTTCCGCACCCCGCTAGGCGTCGACACTCCACTTGCCGACCAGCCACACGCTCACCGCGCGTACCGTCAAGGTCAAATGATCACAGAACCGAAGAAGCAATACAAGGGAATCCAAGAACACAATTGGGAAAACGTAACTTGCAGTTACAGGTATTACAAGTACACGAAAAACCCAACCCAGATCAGAACACTTACACGCAATACTACGAGTATATGCCTCATAGTCTCTCACTGCTTGCACTCTCCACCCGTCTTGTGCCTTCTCTCAAGAACACCGGACTGCTTGCTCTGACTTGACTTCCACTCACTTGGAGTCTTTGGCTCTCTGTGTCTCTCCTTTGAGAACTCTTGGATTCTTCTCCTCCTCCTTCTGCTTCCTCCTCCTCGTTGTGTTCTCTGAGAATGAGACTGACCTCCTTTATTTAGAGGAGCCCAACAGACTAGATATGGCAACTGATATATCTGAATCCCTTGATTCTCTCCATAAGATCTCGATCTGTTCAATCTCGGCCGTTGATCTGCAATCTCCAAGATTGTTTCCATAACAGATTGATTTGCCATATCTCCGGAGAATCTTTCCCCGATTGTCTGTTTGACTCGATCCTGATGACTAGGCGATGACTCAGCATCGTCGATTCTATCCACTCTCCTCTGGGGCCCACGTCCATGATCGTCTCATACGATCATAGCCGTCCGATCGGGATTGCTGCATCCAACGGTGCTCGAGCATGGTCAAGGACTTATCCGATCTTCACAAGTAGTCAACTCCCCAGCTGGTAAGTGTTGAGCATTCCCTTAGCGTCCACCGGGCCTATCGAGTAGTGCAAACTCCTCGAGTGCCTTTGCTCGGTCACCTCTTGTTCACCGAGCATCCTTGAGCATTGCATCGTGCCTTGCTCATGGACTTCCTCACCACCGATACATGCAGGCGCCTACTTGTGAACAGTGACACTCCATAGCCACCATCTGGTCCCTCGGCACTCTGCCGAGCCTTGATCGACCGTCCCTTCATTGGTGCCGCCACGCACGCTCGTGTGACCATCTCCACACTTGCTCGCTTACGGACTTGCAATTGATCTCGACACCTCGCACTTGATTGCCCGGGCATCCTCACGTGCATGCTATGCGCTACCACNTCCTACGATCACAGCCGTCTGATCGGGATTGTTGCATCCATCGGTGCTCGAGCATGGTCAAGGACTTATCCGATCTTCACAAGTAGTCAACTCCCTAGCCGTTAAGTGTTGAGCATTCCCTTAGCATCTACTAGGCCTATCGAGTAGTGCGCACTCCTAGAGTGTCGTTGCTCAGTCACCTCTTGTTCACCGAGCATCCTTGAGCGTTGCATCGCACCTTACTCGTGGACTTCCTCACCACCCATACACGCATTTGCCTACTTGTGAACAGTGATCCTCCATAGCCACCATCTGATCCCTCGGCACTCTGTCGAGCCTTGATTTATCATTCCCTTCACTAGTGCCTCTGTGCCCACTTGTGTGACCATCTCCATACTTGCCTGTCCATGGACCTGCAAGTTATCCCAACACCTTGCACATGATCGCCCGCGCATCCTCACGTGCATGCTATGTGCTACCACTAGCCCGAGGTACAGCTTGTGGTACGCATTCTCCCGGTCAAGAGTTCAGGGGTCTAGCAAACCTCCCCGACCCAAGGGATTCGATGTACTTGTTGAATGAGACTCTCAGTACCGCCGGATGAGGTCTTTGTATTGCCAAAGGGTGACATCCTTCTCCCAAGTCGCCTCTAACTCGGGTAGGTCCTTCCATTTGACCAAGAACTCCGTCCTCCTATTCAACTTGGTGTACCCCAGCACTCGATGATCAATTATGTCGTCCACCTCCTTGTCAAGTTCCTTCCTCACGGTGAGAGGGGGGCACTTCCCCTTGTTGCACTCGGGGTGCTCCTCGTCCTGATGGTAAGGCTTAAGGAAACTGACGTGGAATGTCGGGGGCACCTTCATCCTCTCTGGTAGTGCTAGTCGATAGGCTACTGGCCTGACTCTCTTGATTACTTCAAAGGGTCTGTCATACTGCTGGAACAAGCCCTTGTGCCAACGCTTGCTCGTGATCTTCTTCCAGATCTGTGGGGTGAGCTTCAACATCACTAAGTCCCCCACTTGAAACTCCAGCGGCCTCTAGTTCTTGTCTGCATACTTCTTCATTCGCCTAGCAACTCTGGCAAGGCTATCTCTCACTTCTTCAAGCATCTCCTGCTTGTTGCGCACGAATCGATATGCGGCCGGGCACGGCCCTTCCTTGCACTGCAACGCTAGCTCCTGCGGCGTTAGCGGTTGGTAGCCCATTGCCAACTCAAACCGGCTATGACCTGTTGCAAAGGTGCGGTTCAGGTTGTACGACATCTGAGCCGAGTCAAGTAAATCTAACCAATTCCATTGACTTGCTGAGACATAGTGCCTCAGGCACTCCTCCAAAAGCGCATTTGCTCCCTCGGTCTGGCAATCCGTCTATGGATGGTTGGCCGTCGAGAACCTCCGTTCGGATCCTAGCAGTCCGAACAAGCACGTCCAGAATGTGCCTGGGAACCGAGCGTCTCGGTCACTCACTATCTCCGTTGGTACTCCAAAGAGCTTCACCACGGAGCGATAGAACGCCTCAGCCGCTGCCTCGGCTGTGCAATTCTTGGTTACGCGGGTGAAAATTGCGCACTTGGAGAATCAGTCCACGACCACCATCACCGCCGTATAACCCTTCACCTCTGGAAATCCGGATGCAAAGTCCATGGAAATTGATACCCAAGGCTTCTCTGGCACTGCCAAGTGGTGTAGGAGACCGGCCTCTACTCGCCTCTCCACCTTGTCTTGTTAGCACACGAGAAAAGTCTTGACGTATAACTCCATGTCATCAGCCATCTTTGGCCACACATAGGACCTTGACAACAGGGCTAGCATTTGCTCACGGCCTGGATGTCCAGCCCAAGGACTGTTGTGACTCTCCTTCATCAGCTGGTATCGCAACCCCTCTCCACTAGGGACAAGCAAACGGCCACCTTTGCCATAAAGCAGCCCATCTTCCAGCCAATACCGCCTCACCGTCCCGTCCTTGACTTGCTCCACTAGGAGTTGATAGGTCTTGTCCTCTAGTGTAGCGATCTTGACCTCCTGGAGGAAGTCGGAGGTAACTTGAGTCAAAGCCGCCACCTGGTCCGAAGTCTTCCGACTGAGCGCATCGGCCACCAGGTTGTGCCTTACCGGTCGGTGTTCCCACTCGAAGTCATACTCCGCTAGGAACTCTTGCCACCGCGCTTGCCTTGGTGACAACTTCGGTTGTGACTTGAAGAAGGTATTGGCGACGTTGTCCGTCTTGACCACGAATGTGGTTCCCAGCAGGTACACTCGCCACACCCTCAAGCAATGCACCACAGCCAGCATCTCCTTCTCGTGTGCTGAGCAGTGCTGTTCAGCAGGCTTTAACTTCCAACTCTCGAATGCCACGGGATGTCCGTCTTGCACGAGAACTCCTCCTACAGCACAATCTGAGGCATCCATATGCACCTCAAACGGCTTCTCAAAGTCCGGGAGCTTGAGCACGGGCTCCGTCACAATGGCGGTCTTCACCTTGGAGAACGCCACTTCACAATCCTCGTCCCATGTCCACTTCTACTCCTTCCTTAGCAGATCAGTCAAAGGACTCACCTTCTTTGAGTACCCCTTGATAAACTTGTGGTAGTAGTTGGCCAGCCCCAAGAAACTCCGCAACTCAGACACCGATTTTGGTGGAGGCCAATCCTGGATCACCTACACCTTCCTGGGGTCCATCTGCACCTGCCCTTGGCCGATCACATGGCCAAGGAATCGGATCTCCTGCATGCCAAACTTGCACTTCTCCCTCTTCACATATAGGGAGTGTTGCCTAAG
>CXYZ01010056.1:65756-130274 GCA_900006705.1 Sonneratia caseolaris | reverse complement strand
CCTGCAAGTGCTGCACATGTTGTGCCAAGTCCCTGCTATACACGACAATGTCGTCCAAATAGACGACCACAAACTGATCTAGCATGTCGTGGAATACATCATTCATGAAGTTACAGAATGTGGCAGGAGCATTGGTCAAACGGAATGGCATGACTAGGAATTCAAAGGATCCATAACGAGTCACCATCGTGGTCTTGGACTCGTCTCCTTTGGCGATGCAGACTTGCCAATATCCTGAACGCAAGTCCAGCTTGGAGAAGACCCTCGCCTCACCTAGGCGATCAAACAGGTCTGCAATCAAGGGCACCGGGTACTTGTTCTTTACTGTGTCCTTGTTCAATCCACGGTAGTCGACACACAACCAGAGAGAGCCATCCTGCTTCTCCTGGAATAACACCTGGGCTCCATAAGGGGCTTTGGAGGGCTGGATCTTTCCACCATGCAGCAACTTGGTCAGTTGACTCCGTAGCTCGACCAGCTCCTTCGGGGACATCCGGTATGGGGCTTTGGCTGGGGGAATGGTGCCTGGCAGTAGCTCTATCTTGTGATCTACTGCACGGCGTGGTGGCAACCCTCCTGGCAACTCCTCCGGCATCACATCCTGGAATTGCTTGAGCACTTCCACAACCTTGTGTGGAATCTCCTGGTCCGCCTCCATCTCCTGCACGTCCACTTCCCTAATAGCCGCAAGGTAAGTGGGATACCCCTTCTTCATTCCTCGTGCCAATTGCATTGCAGATACCTTCTCCGTGGCTACCTCCTCGGAGCGTGCAAGGCCTCAGTATCCTTGCACAAAACAGGGTTGTCGCGGATCTCCAATGACAATGCCTCCCACATGAGGCATGATGGTGATGGATGCATCTGCAAATAAGCTATTCCCAAGGATGAGGTCGTAGTCATCCAAAGGAACCACCATCAGATCGATTGTGCCCTCCCAAGCCTCTATCTTGATGGGCACATCCCTTGCCAACCCGCCCATCGGTTGGCTCTTGGAGTTCACTACCTTCAACCGGCTGTGAGAGCATTCCACTCGCAACTCCAAGGTTCGTATCATCCGATCTGATACGAATGTGTTGGTGGCGCCAATATCCACCAAGGCTGACATCCGCCTTCCATTCAAGGTTACATTCACGAACAACAAACTGTGGCGTACCTTAGGGTGCTCACTCCGCATAGCGCCGAGGGCCTGCAATGGGGCAACATGCTGCACGCGGTCCTCGTCGAAGTCATCCGACCATAGGGCAGTAACCTTCCCCTCCCGCTTTGGGCACTCCTTTGCCTTATGGGGTCCGTTACAAATGAAGCAGCCTGGGTGCGCCTGAGGATCCTTCCTTCCATTGGCTCCCTCGATCACCTTCGCCTTCCCTTTGTCTGGCGGGTCAGCTGCTTCTCCTTGCCCTTCCCTGACTTCCCTGCCAGGTAGGACTTGCACTTCTTGTCCTTGTCCATGTGCTGGGCCTTCTTGCTCCCCTCCTCAGCATGAGCAATCCATAAGTCCAGCAGTGCGTCTGCCACAGCTAAGGCCGAAGGAAGGTCTCTTACCCCTTGCCTCCTTAGCTCGAGTTGATCCCAAGGTTGCAATCCCTTCAGGAACGTGTACAGCTTGTCCGTCTCTGACATGTCCGCCACATCCAGCATCCAGCATCAGGTCCGCTGTGCCTCAGCTTGACCATCGCATCCTGAGCAAGCCATGCTTTGTTGCTCGACAGGAACTGCTCCTTCAGCTCCTTCTTCAGTGCCTCCCAGGTCTCCATCCGGGGTCTACCTGCACTGAGATCATCTTGGACTCGGGTCCTCCACCATAGCTTTGCATCCTTGGCGAGATACATGGTGGTGATCGTCACCTTCTCGGCGTCGGGGATCTTTGCAGCAGTGAAGTAGCTCTCCATATCCCATATGAAGTTCTCTAGATCCTTGGAACTCCTTGTTCCTTCAAATGCCTTTGGCTCTGGGACCTTCATCTTCCCACGAGGCTCATTCGCTGGCCCTGCCTGGGACACTAGTTGTCGCTTGATCAGGACCACATCATCCTTCAGGGTCGCCACATCAAGCCTGATCACCTTCAGCAGATCAGTCATGGTCCCTCCAACATCGTTGCCTTCACTGACGTTGTCCTCCAAAGCAGCAATGCAGGGTTCCAGCGTAGCGGTCGGGTCTACTCATCCAGTGAGCTCTGCAATACGGCCTTCCAGCGCCGCCTCCCGCAACGCTTCCATCGCCCTGGTCCACACAGTTGCTGATTGTAGGGTACGCGTGGTCTTTGTCAAAGGGGCTCCTCCACCCAAATGCAGCAGCACTCACATGGGCAGAACCTCGGCTCTGATACCTACTGTCACGGGGCCGATGCGGGTCCCAAATTTTTCCGCACCCCGCTAGGCGTCGACACTCCACTTGCCGACGAGCCACACACAAGCCGCGCGTAACGTCGAGGCCAAACGATCACGAACCAAAGAAGCAACACCGAGTGACACAAGAACACAATTGGGAAAACACAACTTGCATTCACATCTATTACAAGTACACGAAAAACCCAATCCCAGATCAGAACCCTTACATGCAACCTCACAAGCCTATGCCTCACAGTCTCCTACTGCTTGCACTCCCTACTCATCTCGTGCCTTCCCTGAAGAACACCTGGTTGCTGCCCCACTCGACTTCCACTCCCTTGGAATCTCAGGCTTGTTGTGTTCCTCGACTGATCTGGTCACTCCTGGTGCTCTCCTCACCTCTGCTTGGAGTCTGGCGTCTCTCGCCTCTTCTAGTCGCCCCTTCTGAATGAGGCTGACCCCCTTTATATAGGGGAGCCGGGCAAATCTGATATGGCAACCGATAGGTGAGAATCCCTTCATCCTCTCCATCTGATCTCGATCCGTCCAATCCTGGCTGTCGATCTGCAATCTCCAAGATTGTTTCCATAACAGATTGCCCTGCCATATCCCGGGAGGATCTTCCCAGATTTCCCTGGATTGACTCGGCGCCAGCGGAGCTTGTCGTCCAAGTTCATCCCCTCTAGGGTCCACATCCCTGACCCACTCCTAGGATCACAGTCGCCTGATTGCACGTCCAGAAGTGCTCGCCTGGTCAAGGATATAGCCGATCCCCACAAGTCGCCAACTCCCCTGCTACTAAGTGCTGAGCCTCCCTTAGCATCTACCGGGCCTATTGAGGCATGTGCACTCCTAGAGTGCCCTTGCATGGTTGTATCAGGTTCCATGAACCTCCTAGAGCTTGGCACCGTGCCTTGCTCGTGGGCATCCTCACTGCCCACCCGCGCATTCACCGACTTGTGCATTGTGGCACTCCTTTGCCACAATCTGGTCCTTTGGCACACTGCCGAGCCTTTGATCGACCATCCTCTTCATATGTGGCTTCGTGCACACTTGTGTGACCATCTCCTGACTTGCTTGCTTCATGGACTTGCAATTCTCTCAACACCATGCACCTGGTTGCCCGCGCATCCTTGCATGCAGGCTTATGTGCCATCTCTACCCCGAGGTACTGCCTGTGGTGCGCATTCTCCGGGGCTTGAGCTCAAGGGTCTAACACTAGACCACAGGCTGTGCCTGGCTCTACCGCAGGCAATGGCTTGGTAAACCACAGAGACCGCCCTTGGTTGACCATGGGTAGTGTCTTGCTCTACCATGGGCAATGCCATGCTCGACCACAGGCTATGCCTTGCTCTACTCTGGGGGATGGCTGGGTTGACCACATGAAAGCCCTCAGCTGACCACGGGCTGCACCTCACTCTACCACGGGTGATGTTTTGGTCAACCACAAAGACAGCCCTCGGTCGACAAAGGGCTGTGTGCTTGGTTGCTGATTGGCAGTGCCTTGCTCTACCACGAGCAATGTGTTGCTCAATCAGGGCAACAGCCCTTGGCCGATGACTTGCAATGCCATGATTGACCATGGGTTGTGCACTTGGTTGCTCATGGGCAGTGCCTTGCTCTACCACTGGAGATGCCTTGGTCGACCACGGCGACTGCCCATGGTTGATAATGCGGTGATATCAACCATGGCCACAGTGGTAGGTTGACCACGGGCAGTGCCTTGCTTTGCAACGGGCGATGCCTTCATCAACCACAGTCTGTCCCTTGCTCTACCACAGGCTATGCCTCGCTCTAGCACAGGCCATGGCTTGGTCAGCCACGGATTGTGCTGCACTCTACCATGGGTGATGTCACAGGGGTCGGGCTTGGCCCAAACNTTGCGTGCAGGCTTATGCGCCACCACTGCCCACGAGGTTCGGCCTGTGGTGCGCATCCTCCAGGGCTAGAGCTCAGGGGTCTAACACCTATGCTCTACCATGGGTGATGCCCCACTCGACCATGCATTGTGCCTGACTCAAACATGGTCATTGCCTTGCTCAACAATGGGCTGTTCCTCTCTGTACTGCAGGCAATGGCTTGGTTGACCATGGGCTGTGCCTCGCTCTACCATGGGCAATGTCTTGCTCGACCACTGGCTGTGCCTAGCTCTACCTTGGGCAATGGCTTGGATGACCACAGGCTGTGCCTGGCTCCACCATGGATGATGGCTTGTTTGACCACAGGCGGTTCCTCACTCTGCTACAGGCGTTGCCTTCCTCAACCACAAGCTGTGCCTGGATCTTCCACAGGTAATGGCATGCTCGACCATGGGTTGTATATCATCCTACCATGGGTGATGCCTTGCTCGACCAAGGGTTGTGCCTTGCTCTATCATGGTCGATGGCTTGGTCACCCACAGAGACAGCCCTCAGTTGACCACAAGCAGTGTGCTTGGTCGCTCCTGGGCAGTGCCTTGCTCTACCACGAGTGATGCATTGCACCACCACTAGCTGTGCCTTGCGCTACCATGGGCCACGGCTTGGTCGAACACTGGCTGTGCCTCGCTCTACCATGGGCAATGGCTTGGTCGACCATACAGACAGGCCTTGGTTGACCGCGGGCTGTGCACTCAGTCGCTCACGGGCAGTACCTTTCTCTACCATGGACGATGCCTCGCTCGAGCACAATGATAGCCTTTGGTCAATCATGGGGTGGCATCTCGATTGACCATGGCCACAACACTTCATTGACCACGGGCTACCCCAGGCAATGCCTTGCCCCACCCCAGGCAATGGCTTGGTTGACCACAGAGACAACCCTCCATTTACAATGGGCTGTGAGGTCAGTTGCACAAGGGCAGTGCATTGCTCCACCATGGCAATAGCCCTTGGTTGAACACCTGTGATGCCTTGATCAACCATGGGCTGTGCACTTGGTCGCTCATGGGCAGTGCGTTGCTCTACCATGACAATGCCTTGCTCGAGCATGAAGACAGGCCTTGGTTGATCATGGGGGGACTCCTTGATCGATGACAGCTGCAGCTCTACGTCAACCACGGGCAGTGCCTTGGTCCACCACAGGTGATGGCTTGGTCGGCCACGGGTGATGCATTGCGCCAACACGGGCTGTGCCTTGCTCTACCTTGGCCACTGGCCCAGTTGAGCATCGCCGGTGGGCTTAGTCACTCACTGGCAGTGCCTGGCTCTACCTCGGGTGAAGCATTGCTCAACCACAGGCTGTGCCTTGCCCATGACCGACGATGCCTTGCTTGGCCACGGGCTGTGCCTTGCTCTACCACTGGCAATGCCTTGCGTGACCACGGGGTGTGCCTGGCTCTACCATGGGCCATGGCTTGTTCGACCACGGGTGGGGCCTCGCTTTACCATGGGCAAAGCTGTGCTCAACCATGGGCGATGCCTTGCTCCACCACGGGCAATGGCTTGGTTGAGCATGGGTTGTTCACTCGGTTGCTCAGGGCAATGCTTGGCTCTACCTCTGGCAATGCCTTGCTCAACCACAAGCTGTGCTTTGCTGTACCATGGGCGATGCCTCGCCTGACCACAGGATGTGCGCCACTCTACCATGGCCAATGGCTTTGTCAATCATGGGCTATGCCTGGCTCTACCACAGGCGAGGCCTTGCCTGACCAGGGGCTGTGCCTTGCTCTACCAGTGGTAATGCCATGCTTGCCCACGGGCTGTGCCTTGCACTACCAAGGGAAATGGCATGCTTGAGCATGGGTGGTCCTCACTTTGCCCTTGTTGACCATGGGCTGCGCACTAAGTTGCTCATGGGCAGTGCCTTGTCCTACCACATGTGATGCCTTGCTTGACGATGGGCTGTGCCTTGCTCTACCAGTGGTAATGCCATGCTTGACCACGGGCTGTGCCTTGGTCTACCACAGGCAGTCGCTTGGCCGACCACAGGTGGTGCCTTGCTCTACCACCGGCGATGGCTTGCTCTACCACAGGCATTGCTTTGCTTGACCACGGGCTGTGCCTTGCTCTACTGTGAGTGATGGCTTCGTCGACCATGGAGACAGCCATTGGTTGACCACAGGCTGTGCACTCATTCTCTCACCGACAGTGCCATGCCGTACAATGTGTGATGCCTTGCCCGACCACGGGCTGTGCCATGCTCTACCTCTGGCATTGCCTTGCTTGACCATGGGATGTGCCTTGCTCTACCACAGCCGTTGCCTTCCTCAACAACAGTGACAGGCCCTGGTTGGTCATGGGGCGACACCTTGATCAATGACGGTGACATCTCTTGGTTGACCACAGAGACAGCCCTTGGTCGGCCACGGGGTGTGTGGTTAGTCACTCATGGACAGTGCCTTGCTCTACCACAGCCGTTGCCTTCCTCAACAACCGTGACAGCCCTTGGTCGATCATGGGGCAACACCTTGATCAATGACTGTGACAACTCTTGGTTGACCACAGGCAGTGCCTTGCTCTACCATGGGCAATGCCTTGGTCGATCACTGGCTATGCCTTGCCCTACCATGGACAATGCCTTACTCCAGCACGAGATGTGCCTTGCTCTACAACAGGCCATGGCTTGGTCAACCACGGTCTGTGTGCTCAGTCCCTCATGGGCAGTGCCTTGCTCGACCTTGGGTGATGCCTTGCTCAACCACGGCTTCTGCGTTGTTCTACCACAAGCGTTGCCCTGCTTGACCACAGGCTGTGTACTCATTTTCTCACCGCCAGTGCCATGCTGTATGACGTGCGATGCCTCGCCCGACCATGGGCTGTGCCATGCTCTACCATGGGTGATGCCTTGCTTGACCTCGGGCTGTGCCTTCCTCTCCCACAGGCAATGGCTTGGTCGGCCATGGGCTGTGCCATGCTTTGCCCTTGGTTGACCACAGACACAGCCCTCGGTTGGCCATGGGCTGTGCAGTTAGTTGCTCACAGGCTGTGACTTGCTCTACCACGGCCGTTGCATTCCTCAACAACAGCAACAGCCCTTGGTCAATCATGGGGCGACACCTTTATATGCCACGGTGACTACTCTTGGTCGACCACAGGCAGTGCCTTGCTCTACCTTAGGCGATGCCTTGCTCGACCACAGGCTAGGTCCTACTCTACCACTTGTGATGGCTTCATTGACCATTGAGGCACCCCTCAGGCGACCATGGGCTGGGCCTAGCTCTACTACAGGCAAATCTGTGGACGACCACAGGCTGTGCCCGGCTCTACCATGGGCGAGGCCTAGCTCCACCACAGCTGTCCCTTGCTCTACTACTGGCCATGGCTTGGGGAAGCATGACCTGTGCCTCGCTCTACCACAGGCAACTCTGGGGTCGACCACAGGCGGTGCCTGGCTCTACCTTGGGCAATGGCATGATCGGCCATGGGTTGTGCCTTGCTCAATGACAGGCGACACGGAGACAGCCCTCAGTTCACCACGGGCTGTGCCATGCTCTACCATGGGCGATGCCTAGCTCCACCACAGGCTGTCCCTTGCTCTACCACTGGCCATGGCTTGGTGAACCATGACCTGTGCCTCACTCTACCACGGGCGATGGCTTGGTCGACCAGAGAGATAGCCCTTTGTTCGCAATGGGCTATGCACTCGGACACACACGGCCAGTCCTTGGATCTACCTCAGGTGATACCTTGCTTGACCATGGGCTGTGCCTTTCTCTACCACAGGTGATGGCTTGGTAGACACCAGAGACAGCCCTCAGTTGACCTCGGTCTGTGCACTCAATTTCTCTGGGCAGTGCACTCGGTCTCCCACAAGCAGTGCCTGCCTCTACCTTGGGCAATGCAATGCTCAACCACGAGCTGTGCCTTTCTCTACCAAGGGCAATGGCATATTCAACCAAGGGTGATTCCTTGCTCGACCATGGGTTGTGCCTTGGTCTACCATGGGTGATGGCTTGGTCGACCATGGAGACAGCCCACGGTTGACCACAGGCAGTGCGCTCAGTCGCTGATGGGCAGTGCCTTCCTGTACCACATGCGTTGCCTTGCTCAACCATGGCCTGTGCCTTGCTCAACCACGGGTGATGCCTTGCTGCACCACGAGCAATGGCTTGGTCGACCATGGAGACAGCCCTCGGTTGACCACTGGCTGTGCACTCGGTTGCACAAGGGCAGTGCCTAGCTCTGCCACAGGTGATGCCTTGCTCAACCATGGTGATAGCCCTTGGTCAATCATGGGCAATGCCTTGAGCGACCACGGGCTGTGCACTTGATCACTCACAGGCAATGCTTTGCTCTACCACGGGTGAAGTCTTGCTCAACCACGGCAACAGCCCTTGGTCGACCATGGGGTGATGCCTTGATGGATCATGGTGACAGCTCTTGGTCGACCATGGCAGTGCCTTGCTCTACCACAAGCAAACCCATGGTCAACCACAGGCTGTGCCTTGCTCTACCACGAGTGATGTGTTGCTCCACCACGGGCTATGCGTTGGTCTATGATAGGCCATGGCTTGGTGAACCACATGCTGTGCACTCAGTTGCATGTGGGCAGTGCCTTGCTCTACCTTGGCGATGCCTTGCTCAACCACTGGCTGTACCTTGCTCCACCACAGGCAATGGCATGTTGGACCATGTGTTGTGCCTTGCTCTACCACAGCCGATGACTTGCTTGAGCATGGGTTGTGCCGTCCTATACCACGGGCGATGGCTTGGTCGATCACGGAGATGGTCCTCGGTCGACCACAGGCTATGCTCTCGTTCACTCATAAGCAGTGCCTTGCTCTACCACAGGAGAAGTCTTGCTTGACCACGGCTACAACACTAGGTTGATCATGGGGCAACACCTTGATTAACCATGGTGACAGGTCTTGGTTGACCATGGGCAGTGCCTCCCTCTGTGACGGGCGATGTCCTGGTTGATCACAGGCTGTGCCCTGCTCTACCACAGACGATGCCATGCTCCACGACAGGCAATGGCTTGGCCGACCACGGGCATTGCCTTGCTCTACCATGGGCGATGGCTTAGTTGACCATGGAGACAGCATTCGGTCGACAATGGGCTGTACCTTGCTCTACCATAGGCGTTCACCTTGTTGGCCATGGGCTGTGCCATGCTCTATGTCACGGGACCAATGTGGGGATCAAATTTTTCCGTGTCCCGCTAGGCATTGACAGCTCCGCCTGCCAACCAGCCCTCACTCACAACCGAGGTTTGATGTCACCAGGCACACAATCACACCACAAGGAAAATGAACACGAGCAATATACAAAGGAAAACTCCACTTGTATTCACAATTGTACAAGTATGAAAAACCCTTTACAAGAGCAAACCTAATATGGCAACTGATATATTCGAATCCCTTGATTCACTCCATCAGGTTTCTAATCTGTCCAATCCCTCCAAGATTGTTTCCATAATAGATTGATTGCCATATTCCGGGAGAAACTTTCCCCGATTGTTTGCTATCACATGATCTTCATCTTGACCATGTTCATCCCACCTGGACAGCTCTTGGCTGCACCTGGACAGCTTCTCAGATGCACTTGGACACCTGCGACCCACTTGGTTCTTGATTGATCACCAGCCACTCTGCATAAGGAAACAATCAATCCTTTCCATGTTGGTGTCAGCGATCCTTATCCTGTGAGCACCGATCCTGCGCTCCACAGCATCCCGTGCACCTTTTGTGAGTAGTCGTGCTCCACGCACTCGATCATCGGGTCCCGCATGATCAAGACTTCACTTGCATGTCTGCATCTCCACTCATCCACCGTGCACTGTCACCGACCAGCAACACATGGCTCCTTCGATCGTCCTTGGCATGAAGTGATCAAGCGCCCCTCAATCACTCTCCGCTCATGCCTTAGCATTCCTGGGCTGTCTAGCGATCATCCACCTTGCATTGGTCGATCAGCATAGACCCCAAGGCCATGGCACTTGCCTTCAGTCCACCAAGTCCTTGCTTCGCACCACTCTGCTTGGTTGCTCGAGCAAGTCTCTTGTCCAGCTTAGCCTCCTGACCACAAACCTTTTCTCCACATGCCCTGCATAAGCACATATGTGCTCCCGCAGTCACGAGGTACAACCTGCGGTACGCATTGTTCCAGCTCATAGCTCATGGCCNGAAGGTAATGATCACCACCATGTATCTTGCTAAGGATGCGAAGCTATGGTGGAGGACCTGGGTCCTAGATGATATTAGTGCAGGCAAACCCCGGATTGAGACCTGGGAGGCACTGAAGAAGGAGCTGAAAGAGCAGTTCCTGCCGAGCAACACAGCATGGCTTGCTCGGGATGCGTTGGCCAAGCTGAGGCACAGCGGACCGGTGCGAGACTACGTGAAGGAGTTTAGCGCACTAATGCTGGACGTGACGGACATGTCAGAGACGGACAAGCTGTACACGTTCCTGAAGGGGTTGCAATCTTGGGCTCAGCTCGAGCTAAGGAGGCAAGGGGTAAGAGACCTTCCTTCGGCCTTAGCTGCGGCGGACGCACTGCTGGACTTACGGATTGCTTGTGCCGAGGAGGGGAGCAAGAAGGCCCAGCACACGGACAAGGACAAGAAGTCCAAGTCCTACATGGCAGGAAAGTCAGGGAAGGGCAAGGAGAAGCAGCCGACCTGACCAGACAAAGGGAAGGCGAAGGTGATCGAGGGAGCCAACGGAAGGAAGGATCCTCGGACGCACCCGGGCTGCTTCATATGTAATGGACCCCATAGGGCAAAGGTGTGCCCAAAGCGGGAGGGGAAGGTTACCGGCCTACGGTCGGATGACTTCGACGAGGATCGCGTGCAGCGTGTGGCCCCACTGCAGGCACTAGGCGCTATGCGTAGTGAGCACCCTAAGGTACGCCACAGTTTATTGTTTGTGGATGTAACCGTGAATGGCAGATGGATGTCAGCCTTGGTGGATACTGGTGCCACCAACACGTTCGTATCATATGGGATGGTACGACCCTTGGAGTTGCGAGTGGANCCATATCCCATATGAAGTTCTCTAGATCCTTGGAACTCCTTGTTCCTTCAAACGCCTTTGGCTCCGGGACCTTCATCTTCCATGAGGCTCATTCGATGGCCCCGCCTGGGACATGAGTTGTCGCTTGATCAGGACCACATCATCCTTCAAGGTCGCCACATCAAGCCTGATCGCCTTCAGCAGATCAGTTACGGTTCCTCCAAGATCGTCGCCTTCGCCGACGTTGTCCTCCAAAGTAGCAACGTGGGGTTCCTGCGTAGCGGTCGGGTCTGCTCGTCCAGTCAGCTCTGCAATATGGCCTTCCAGCGCTGCCAATCGCTCCCGCAACGCTTCCATCGCCCTGGTCCACACAGTTGCTGATTGTAGGGTACGCGTGGTCTTTGACAAAGGGTATTCTCACCCGAACTCTGGCTTGTCACGGACAAAACCTTGCTCTGATACCAACTGTCACGGGGTCGATGCGGGCCACAAATTCTTCTGCACCCCGCTAGGCGTCGACACTCCACTTGCCGACCAGCCACACACTCACCGTGCGTACCGTCAAGGTCAAACGATCACAGAACCAAAGAAGCAATACAAGGGAATCCAAGAACACAATTGGGAAAACATAACTTGCATTCACAGGTATTACAAGTACACGAAAAACCCAACCCAGATCAGAACACTTACACGCAATCCTACGAGTATATGCCTCACAGTCTCTCACTGATTGCACTCTCCACCCGTCTTGTGCCTTCTCTCAAGAACACCGGACTGCTTGCTCTGACTTGACTTCCACTCACTTGGAGTCTTTGGCTCTCTGTGTCTGTCCTCTGAGAACTCTTGGATTCTTCTCCTCCTTCTTCTGCTTCCTCCTCCTCGTTGTGTTCTCTGAGAATGAGACTGACCTCCTTTATATAGAGGAGCCCAACAGACTAGATATGACAACTGATATATCTGAATCCCTTGATTCTCTCCATCAGATCTCAATCTGTTCAATCTCGGCCGTTGATCTGCAATCTCCAAGATTGTTTCCATAACAGATTGATTTGCCATATCTCCGGAGAATCTGTCCCCGATTGTCTGTTTGACCCGATCTTGATGACTAGGCGTTGACTCAGCATCGTCGATCCGATCCACTCTCCTCTAGGGCCCACGTCCATGATCGTCCCATACGATCATAGCCGTCCGATCGGGATTGCTGCATCCAACGGTGCTCGAGCATGGTCAAGGACTTATCCGATCTTCACAAGTAGTCAACTCCCCAGCCGCTAAGTGTTGAGCATTCCCTTAGCGTCCACTGGGCCTATCGAGTAGTGCGCACTCCTCGAGTGCCGTTGCTCGGTCACCTCTTGTTCACTGAGCATCCTTGAGCATTGCATCGTGCCTTGCTCATGGACTTCCTCACCACCGATACGCGCATTCGCCTACTTGTGAACAGTGACACTCCATAGCCACCATCTGGTCCCTCGGCACTCTGCCGAGCCTTGATCGACCGTCCCTTCACTGGTGCCTCCACGCACGCTCGTGTGACCATCTCCATACTTGCCCGCTTACGGACTTGCAATTGATCCCGACACCTCGCACTTGATTGCCCGCGCATCCTCGCGTGCATGCTATGCGCTACCACTACCCCGAGGTATGGCTTGTGGTACGCATTCTCCGGGTCAAGAGTTCAGGGGTCTAACATGGTCTTTGTACATTCGTGTTGTGGCGCTCTTGAGAGGATGGGCTATAAAAACTGCAATCACGAAGAAACTTTTTAATGAATATTCAACATTATTTTATGTAAGAGAACCATCATAATTTAAATGCTTGAACATTAACAATAAAACTTCTTCAGAGCCTCAGCATTTAAGGTTCCGAGTAATTCCCTCTCACATCCTCCAAGGCAGAGTAGGGATGAGGAATAACAACCACTCTATATGGGCCTTCCTAGAATGGTGAGAGTTTATTCAATCGATCTTGCCTAGTGAATTGGTTCCTTTTGAGCACCAACTCCCCAAAAGCAAATTGCTATGCTTTGATGCGATGATTGAAATACTACACTGCTAGTCGCTGAGCCTGAATAACCCTCTTTAGGGCTGTGATTCTCCTTTCATCTGCCTAGTTGAGATTAAGCTTCCAGACATAATCAAACGAATGCCTTAGCATCGTCTAATATGGTGGGCCAATAATAACCTTGTTGCTTGTAATGTCAACAATTGCCTTGGCTCCTTGATGTCCCCAAGCTACCCCTTTGTGTATTTCCCGAAGCACAATTGGCATCTTCATGTCCCAAGCAACATAGCACAGGGTATGAATATCCATGCTTTTACAAAACTCCTTCCTTCAACACATAGCTTGCCGCTTGTGCCTCATTTCTCATGTCTTTGGCTGGGTCATTCAGTAGTTGATCATGCTTTAAGTATTTAATGATGGATGGCAGCCAGGAATCTCCATTTCCTATGTCGAGCACTTCCCCACTGTGTTGACTTCTGATGCCCTCCTTACCTCAAGGATCCGTGCGGGGCAATTAGCCCTACTGCTAGTAGCCTTGCTTAAGGTGTGAGCTAGCATATTTTTTCGGCATGGGACTTGTGCCACCTTAACTTGTTTGAAACCGGGGATTATGCCTCTTACCCTTTCAAGGTAAGCTTTCATCTTTTCCTCTTTAGCCTCATACTCACTGTGAACTTGCTTTACAACCAACTAGGAATCACACTTGATGTCAAGTTGCCACGCTCCCACTCCTTTAGCAATAAGGAGCCCGGTTATCAAGGCCTCACATTCCGCTTCATTATTGGTGGCTGGGTAGGAGAGGACAAGGCCATGTGTAAGAGGTGCTCCTGGTGTCCCAAGAATGCATTCTACGCCTACGCCCTTACCTATCAATGAGCCATCTGTATATAGGTCCCAAACCTCTTCTTGCAGTGCTATTTGTTACTCTTCCCCTTTGGAATTCTCTACAGTGAACTTGGCCATCTCCTACCCCTTTGTTATTCTCCACTATTTGAAACTAATATCAAACTCAATTAGTTTAATTGCCCAGTGAACCGTATGCGCTAGCACCTCTAGTCTCCTCATGACTCATTTTAATGGTTGATTGGTCAAGACTGGAATTGAATGTGCCTAGAAATAGTAGCATAGCTTGGGCAACCACGACCAATGCCAAGGCAAATTTCTCAACAGAAAGGTATTTGCACTCAATTGGCACCATAACATTGCTCACATAGTAAACTGATCTCAGCGCTTCCTCGTTACCGGTTACCAGTACTGAACTCACCACTACTATGCTTATTCCAAGGTTTACTGAGAGGACCTCCCTTGGTCATGGTGTTGCCGAGCACGGAGGGGATTTCAAGTATTCCTTCAACAATTGGATGGCTTGTTCACACTCCTCCGTCCAAACAAAAACTTCCCCCGCCTTTAACACTGTGAAGAAGGGCAATCACTTGTCTCCTGCTTTGGACAGGAACCTATTTCGCATTGAATTTCTTCTAGTCAACTGCTGCACCACCACATTTCGAGGGGACTACATTCTCTAGATAGTGCTTAGTTTCTCGAGATTCACCTCAACGACCCGATGGGATAGCATGAACCCCAAGAATTTTCTAGATTCGACACCAAAGCATAGTTCAAGGGGTTGAGCTTGAGTCGATTTTCCCTCTTGACATCAAATGCCAAGCGGAGATCATCAATGCGCCTAAACTTGGAGTGTGATTTAACAATCATGTTGTCAATGTATGCCTCCATGCTTGTGTCTATTTGTTCTACGAGTAGTTTGTTGATCCAGCACTGGTTAGTGACACCAATGTTCTTCGGTCCAAACGGCATCATCTTGTAATAATAAATGGTGTCCCCACAATAGATTGCCATTTTCACCTCGTCCTCCGGGTGCATCCTAATTTGGTTATAACCGGAGTAAGTTTCCATGAAGCTTAAGAGCTCAAACCCTGTAGTGGTGTTAACTAGCTAATCAATCCTTGGCAAGGGGTACACATCCTTTGGGCAAGCCCTACTTGGGTATGTGTAATCAACACACATTCTCAATTTTCCCTTAAACTTTTTTACTAAAATGGCATTGGCTACTGAACTTTGAATGTGTACCTCCCTTATAAAGCTTGCACCGAGCAAGCGATTCACCTCTTCTATTGTTGTAGCACATCTATCAGTACTCATTGGTCCTTTTCTTTTCTTTTTTCTTTATGGAATGACAGATTTAGTTCAAGGGTCCATGGCCTAGTGGTGAGTGATAAACTTTGAGTCGATGCCTGAAACATAGGAGGGCAAGCATGTAAAGACATCCTGATATTCTTGAGAAGCTCTGCCAATGTTTCCTTGCAATTTGGCCATAATGCCACATAGGTCTTTACGATCTGTCCAAGTCCCAATGACATCTCCACGAGGCTATCTCTCGAACTGGGGCACACCTTCCCGTCCCTAATATCGTCTTCAACCTGCAAGGAGTTGTAACACTTCGCTCCTTTAATGGTCACCAAGTTGCACTTCTTGGCAACTTGATGGCTGCCTAACACCTCTCCATCGCCATGGGTTGTTGGGAACTTAACATTTTGATGATAGGTAGAAAGAATGGCGAGTAATACGTTCAAGGCTGGGCATCCCATGAGGGCATTATAGTTGGATGCCACGTCCACAACAAAAAGGTTGGTCACGTAGCCAGTTGTCCTACTACTATCCCCAAGCCACAACACCAATGATATCAATCCCATGGGGTGGACAATGCCTTTGTTAAAACCCACCAGTGGCATGTCAGCCAACGACAGCTGACGTTCCTTCCAGCCCATCTTCCTGAAGGCATGATAATATGAAATATCAGCTAAGCTATTATTATCAACAAGGATCACCTCACATCCAACAATTTCAATTGCAACTACGAGTGCCTCATTCGAAGCGTTGGGTGAAATAGTTGCCGCCTCCTCCTCAGTAAAGTTGATTGAGCAATTTCCAGCTAATAGTGCTGTGCCAAAAACCTTACTTGCATGGCGCTTTGATCTAACACTTCCTCTACTTTTCACGTGTATCATAGCTTTTCCTTTCTCTTTTGCATCACCTCAAGGTTGGTCATAGCAATGGTTGGAAGTCTGTTGGGATTAGTGCTCTAAACCCAATCACAATTGATGTAATTTTATTCATAAAATAAAATTGATGCATTATTATTCATCATATGTTGCTGTATTCAATGATGGAACCTATAAATTATGATAATGATTTTAGGATCATGATAAGATCATACCAGTGAGATATAAAATTCACAGGGTTTTAGTTTAAAATGTTCCTAGCGATAGGATCACTGAGTAGGGGATCAGTGGTCTGGTAAAACTAGTACATTTATTACATACTCTAAGGTAGAGAGTAACTAATCTCAGAGTTAGTTATGAAGAGTCAATAATATAAGAGTGTAGGTACTCATTATAGAATGAGTGTACTAAATTGATTAGCTTAAGAATTAACCTAATAGATCTTTATATAAATGTCAATAGGTTATTCTTTAAGTAATAGTAGGTGTAAATAATCTTTAGACTTGAGATTACCATAGTATTTTATTAGAGTTAAGTTGCATTTTTTATTTATTCCTTTACATAGTTCTCTGAGCCATGTGTAGGGTATTTTGGACGTAATAAGACTCTCATGAAGATGATATGTAATCAATAAAAAATCGGTTACTCCTCATGAGAAAAGAAAATGTCCTATATATTTTATACTTAGTATTGACTCAAAAATTCTCTGATCAGAGTAAGATGAAATATTAAAAAAAGTGTTTCCATTATTTTATTAATGAGATAATTACTAGAGAATTGAAATACATATGAATAAAAATTAGGGTTAATATTTTACCATACCCTAATTTATCTGGGACATTGTATAACCGAGAGATTTAATTACACGGAAACTAATCATAAAGGGTGTTCGATTCTTTTGATTGAAATCCTCATTATCCGGATAGTTATGACATGTTACTAGACGTCAATCTTAACTTATGTTTTTTATTAAGAGTTAATCGGTAATCTTATTAAATTGTTTAATAAGATATATTAATCTATTATCAGCTTAGTATAGAGCCCAACGGTTACACATTATATAGGTTATTTCTTACAACTAAAAGTTGATAATTTAAAATTTTGTTTGGCCAATTAAATTTTGCTAGCACGAAATTATCCATAACGATCACATTCATATTTTATTAGATAAGATGATTTCAAAATTAGATTTATAGTAATATGCTTATATTCCCGATTATTTATTAGTGTACTAAATTATCGAATAAGACTCGATAAAATGTATATGTAAATACATTGACGTGCACATCCATGTATTTTGTTTTAATAATGTCAATTTGAATAGTTTGCTCCATCCTCACACAATCCGTTGATTATCAATGGAAAAGTTAAGTTTTAAATGCATTATTCAATATGGAATCAAAAGGCTTGATTTTTACATTTGAAATAGAAATTAATATTGTAATAAATTCTGCCAATGAAGAGATGGGTAAAATACGTTATGAACATTAAAAATAGCTCTGGTGCATTTTGTAGACAGCTCTCTCCTCCTATTTTCATCCTCTTGCGAATTTCATCAACAGGAAGATAACCGAGAATATTAGAAAATAAAATTATGTGTAATTGATTATTGAGAAGCATGCTCAATCACTACGAGATGACCTAGTGTGAATACGTGGAGGGTGTACATGGGTGTGTTTAATTAAAGAATTAACTCTTGAAACTATTCGTGTAGGCACTATGGGACATCGTCGAATTGAGGATTCAAACACAATGACCAATTCGGAGTTTTTGTAGGTATATTCTCTACTTGTTTCTTTGTATTTGAATTTTAAATTGTATCGAGGGGATATTAGATTTGGGAATATAATTTTATGTTTGAAATTCACTCTTCCGCTACGTTACAATTCCCAATAGTGGTATTAGAGCCACCTTTGATCGTAGTTCCAAATTCGAGTGTTATTTTATTGTAATGTTGAATTGTTTGATATCCCAATTTAATGTCGTTATAATAATTTAGGAATTTGATTTCAAATGCATACCACAATTGTTGTGTTTGTTCATGTATATATAATGATATGTACATGTTATTTATTTTAATGTGATTAAAATAAATTGGCTGATAATAATACGACTGGCATATGAGGTGTAAAATGTTTGCACTAATTGTAGATATATATACATATATATATATATATATTAGTGGATCAATAATACCTGCCAAGGAAATTTGTTTCTTCTATGAGATTGATCAAGAAATGGTAATTTAGTTACTGTTTGCACTAATGGTAGATTTGTGTGTATATATATATATATATATATATTTATGAGTTGATCAATAGTACTATCAAGGAAATTTGTTTCTGCTATGATATTGATCATGAAATAGTAATTTAGTTACTAATTAAAAAAAGGAGTGCTAATCGTATGGGAATTTGATCTTACATTGCTGCAATTAGTCTCTGTAGATTTCATTAATGTTTTGCTATTTTGTGATGAATATATAATTAAAAGCAACTATATAAAACTTGATGTTGTTGTTAGGACTAGATCCTTCTGCTTGGATGATTGATGCTTGCTTGGACATTGGTAACTGAAGATGATTTTTTGTGATGATTTGAACTTGTCCCCTTGCATGCAAGTCTACAAGATAGCATGCGTACTACCAGTTTGACTGGTTTTATTTTCTGTTATGAAGATGAATGTTATTTATCATTTTTTATTTGCGAAGAAGAAAATTGTTTCTTCTAAATATCAAATTAATTTGATATTTTATCAATAAACAGTTTATTGAAAGGTAAAATCCTAAACAAATATATATGGGATATATATTAAATTTAATTGAAAATTTGTTTTTCAATTAAATTCATAATTTATTTTTGATCACAACACTTATTGGGACATATTACAATTTAATAATGCAATTTTTATTTCCATATACTTTATGATATGCATGTAAGGATGATTATGGACTAGTTTCATGTGATGGATTAATTGTCTGTAATTTATAAATAGGGCCTATGTACCCTACCTTATCTAATTTTAAATTATGGTTATATTTCTTATCTCCCTCCAAATATACCTCCCACCAACAGTTTATTGGGGCTTCTTGATAATTTTTATGTAATATAGAATAGTTCTATATTAGCATAGATTTAGTGGGAGAATAATTATGACCAACGACAACAATGCTGGAGGTGTCGGATCAAGCCCATGGAGATGGAAACTTGAAGACTTTTGGATACGGACCCATGTTGATGGGTTTTAGTGTAGGATGATTTTAGTAACACCCTATGGTTCAAGTGTTTTTACGTTAGGAACATTCATAATCATCCTTCTTTTTATACGTTTTTATTATTATGCATATTTGATGTTTATGATAATTGCATAAAGACCCTTCGATAATATTAAGTCAAAATGGTTACGATATTAAGAATATCAGTCATGCCTTCTATCATTATAAGACACATAGTGTGTTAGCAAGTATGGTAGGTTTGTTGTGCACACACAAAGCCTGGCACATGAGTTGGCACGATGCTTTCTCATTAAAATATATGAGATATATTATATTACATGCCTAAATGATTCTATCTAGTTGAGCTACACTCGAGGGTAGTTTCTTTTTTGTATGTAGTATATGAATGATGGGTTTAACTTAAGTTACATTTTATGGTTTGTTGTGCACACACAAGACTATAGTAATTTTAGAGGCAAAATTAATGGAAGTTACATGAGATATAATTGGTAAGAGTTTCCTACTTGTGGACTTACTTAAAATTTTTCGTGTTACATGCGAGATTTAGGTAAGATAAGTGGGATTCCATAATTTCCACTAGGAGGCCTTCCAATGGGGTCTCCCGTTTTCCATTTAGAGGGTAATGGAATTCATCAAATTTAGTGGGAGACATGATTATATCAAAAGTCCTTGATAATCATACATCATATTTCATGAAAAATTCCTTATGCATGTTATTCTTTATTTGTAGATTAATTTGTCATCATGTCTGCATCGTTGTCACTTTAAAGCATATTATATGCGACAAACTCACTATGCCGAACTATGTTGATTGGTTGAGAAATTTGAGGATTGTCCTCATTCAGGAGAAAGTTTCATACATCCTCGACTCTCCTAAACTTGCTTCTTCGGCAGAGAATGCCATCGAGGAAGAAAAAGCCACTTATTAGAAGTGGCAAGATGATAGCACTCTTGTGCAATGCATCATGTTGGCATCTATGAGTAATGAGCGATAGAGATAGCATGAGAAAATGGATGCCAAGGCTATTATTGTTCACCTCAAATATTTGTATGGTGAACAGAGTAGGACTACTAGATATAAAATATTGAAGCAACTCTTTCAGGCCAGAATGAAAAGTGGTACTTCTGATGATGCCCATGTCCTCAAACTAATCAATTTGATTGAGTTAGGGAAATTGGGCTTCACAATGGGTGGAAAATTATGTCAAGACTTAATTCTCTAGTCTCTACTAGAGTCATTTTCACAATTTATCATAAACTTCCACATGAACAAGTTGGATCTCTCATTACTTGAGCTACTCAATATGTTGAAGACTATAGAAACCCACATTGTGAATGATAAGGGTAAGGTCTTGTTAGTGGAAGGTGCCTCAAAGAAGAAGGGAAAGAAGGCAAAGAAGGGCCCAAGAAAGGGAAGCCTAGTGATAAATTTATGAAACAAAAAAAAGCAAATCAAGAAGAAGAAGGGGAAGGAGAAAGTCTCTGAAAAGGGCACCTGCTTCCATTGTGGGAAAGATGGCCATTGGAAGAGGAACTGCAAGATATATCTTGCAGAGGTGAAGTAGAAGAAGGCTTCAGAAGCCAATTCTTGAGGCGCATTCATTATTAAAGTTAACTTACCATTAACAAATTCTACTACATGGATGTGGTTCTCATATATGCAATTTGTTGCAAGGATAGAGAAGAAGTAGATGCCTGAACAAAGGGGTGTATTATTTGTGAGTTGGCAATGGAACAAGAGTTGTAGTCGTAGCAGTAGAACCCTTTTGTATAGATTTGCCTTTAGGTAAAACTATCAAGCTAAATAATTGTTATTATATTCTAGTTTTAATAAGAAATATTATTTATGTTTCTTTGTTACTTAAACAAGGATATGAAATAAAATTGAAAGGTAATGGTTGCTATATTTATCACTCCGGTGGATCTTATGGAACTAGAAAGGTCACCAATGCCTTGCTAGTCTTAGATATTAATGATAATATACTTCATGTTGAACAAACTAACAAAAGGAAAAGAGATTATCTAAACTTCACATATCTGTGGCATTTAAGGCTTGGTCACATTAATGAGAATTGGATTAACAAGTTATACAAGGATGGGTACTTTGACCCATATGATTATGAATCACTTCCGAATTGTGAATCCTATCTCAAAGGAAAGATGACTAAGACTTTATTTACAGGATATAGAGAAAGGGCGACGTAGTTGTTAGAGCTAATCCACATTGATGTCTATGGATTGATGGCAACTCAAGCCAGAGATGGATATTCCTACTTTATAACATTCAAGGATGATTTGTCTAGGTTCGAATACATGTATCTAATGAAATACAAATCCGAATCCTTTGACAAATTTAACGAATATTGAGCTGAAGTTGAGAAACAAACTAGAAAGAGTATCAGAACACTTCAATTAGATCGATGGGGTGAATACCTATCTAGGGTGTTTCTAGATTATCTTAAAGAAAACGGAATAGTTTTCGAATGAACTCCTCCTAGTACTCCACAACACAATGGGGTAGCTAAAAGGAGAAATCACACTCTATTAGATATGATGCAATCCATGTTCAACTTCATTGATCTTCCAATATTCTTTTGGAGATATGCCTTAGAAACTGTCGTATACCTTTTAAATAAGGTTCCCACTAAGTCTGTGTCATGCACACCAAATGAGATATGGAAGGGCAAGAAACCAAGTCTTAAACACCTTAAAATTTGGGATTGCCCAGCTTATGTGAAAATGCAAGATTAAGACAAACGTGATGTGAGATCTGAAAAATATAGATTTGTGAGTTATCCTAAAGAGAGTCTACGATATTACTTTTGCTCTTTTGATAAACAAAAGGTTTTTGTTAGCAAACATGCCGCTTTCTTGGAGAAAAAGTTTGCCTAAGATAGTGGGACTGGAAGGAATGTTGAACTTGATGAAGTTCTTAACTCACCATCAGTCTCACACCAAGTTACAAAAGAACAACAAGTTGCTCCAAAACCAATCCATTTACCACAATCTTCTAAACCTCCTCGTAGATCCATGAGAGTGGGTAAGGCACCTCAAAAGTTGAATTTGGCAATTGAAAATGATTTAGGTCCAAATGTCATGGATGTGGATGACNGCTCCAAAACCAATCCATTTACCACAATCTTCTAAACCTCCTCGTAGATCCATGAGAGTGGGTAAGGCACCTCAAAAGTTGAATTTGGCAATTGAAAATGATTTAGGTCCAAATGTCATGGATGTGGATGACCCACAAACCTATGACGAAGTTGTCAATAGTTTTGACAGTAACAAATGACAAAAAGCTATAAAGTTTGAAATAGATTCAATGTATTCCAACAAAGTATGGACTTTGGTGGATGCATAAGAGAGAATTACTCCAATCGGGTGTAAATGGATCTTTAAGAGAAAGATCATAGCAAATGGCAATGTTGAGACATACAAGGCTAGATTGATTGCAATGGATTCAAACAAAAACTTGGTATTGACTATGATGAAACCTTTTCACCAATATCAATGCTCAAGTCCATCAGGATATTGCTTGCTATAGCTACATACTATGATTATGAGATATGGCAAATGGATGTGAAGACAACTTTCCTCAAGGGAAACCTTGAGGAAGATGTCTACATGACACAACCAGAAGGGTTTGTCTCATCTATTGGTCCAAACAAATTATGTAGACTACAAAAATCCATTTATGGATTAAAACAAGTTTCGAGGAGTTGGAACATATATTTTGATGAAACAATCAAAAAGTTTGACTTCATAAAAAATGAGGAAGAATCTTGCGTTTACAAGAAGGTTAAATGGAGTGTTGTCGTCTTTCTTGTGTTATATGTAGATGACATATTACTTATTGGGAATGACATATCAACGATGCAATCGATCAAGGTTTGGCCCCCCAAGAACTTCTCCATGAAGGATCTAGGCGAAGCATCTTATATATTGGGAATAAAAATCTATAGAGATGGATCTAATAGGATGCTTGGTTTATCCCAATCTAAGTACATAGATACTATGCTAAAGAGATTTAATATGGAAGGCAATAAACGTGATTACTTGCCTATGAGTCTGGCATTCATCTTTTTAAGAAGATGTCACCAAAGACACTTAAGGAAAGATAAATAATGAATGGAATTCCATATGCAACCGCAATAGGATCCATCATATATGCCATGATTTGTACTAGGCTTGTTGTGGCTTATGTCCTAGGGGTTACAAGTAGGTTTCAAGCTAATCCAGGAGAGGAACATTAAGTTGTGAAAAACATTCTCAAGTACTTGAGAAGTACTAGAGATGTTTTCCTCATATTTGGCGGATTAGATTTGAAGATAGAAGGGTACACAAACTCTATATTTTTCAAATTGAACCTAATGATAATAAATCAGTATTAGGATATGTGTTTACCTTGAATGGTGGTGCTATAAGTTGAAAGAGTTTCAAACAGTTTACTATAATTGATTCAGTGACAGAGGCAAAATATATCATTGGAAGTGAAGCTACGAAGGAAGGGGTGTGCATAAAGGAGTTTATTAGTGAGCTAGGAGTTGTTCCTCATATTAAGAATCCTATGCCCATATAGTGTGACAATACTGGGGCAGTAGCACAAGCTAAGAAAGCAAGATCCCATCACAAGTCAAAGCACATCCTAAGGCGATATCACCTAGTAAGAGAAATCATTGGAAGGGGTGATATCAGTATTGAATGAGTCGATATGAAAAACAACATTGCAAATTCATTGACTAAGCCATTGTCACAACAATAATTTGATCGCCACTTAAATTGTCTGGGTATAAGATACCAAGGCGATTATATTTAGTACAAGTGGGAGATTAGTGGGATTAATACTCTAAACCCAATCACAATTTATGTAATTTTATTCATGAAATAAAATTGATGCATTATTATTCATCATATGTTGTTGTATTCAATGATGAAATCCATAAACTATCATAATGATTTTAGGGTCATGATAAGATCATACCAATGATACCTAAAATCTGCAAGTTTTAGTTTAAAATTTTCCTAGTCATAAGATCACTGAGTAAGAAACTAGTGGTCTGGTAAGGCTAGTATACTTATGACATACTCGAAGGTAAATGATAATTAATCTCACAGTTATTTGTAAAAAGTCACTAATATAAGAGTGTATATACTCATTATAGAATAAGTTTATTGAACTGATCCCCTTAAGAATTAAACCTAATGGATCTTTATATAAATGTCAACAAGTTATTCCTTAGGTGATAGTAAGTATAAATGATTATTACACTTAAGATTATCATAGCATCTTGTGAGAGTTAAGTTGCATTTTTTATTTATTCTTTTACATAGCTCTTTGAGCCATGTGTAAGATATTTTAGACCTAATAAGACTCTTATGGGGATGATATGTAATCAATAAATGATTGGTTACTCCTCATGAGAGGAGATAATGTCCTGTGTATTCTATTTAGTATTGAATTGAAAAGTTTCTGGCTAGAATATGATGAAATATTAGAAAAAGTGTTTCCAATATTTTATCGATGATTCAATTACTAGAAAATTGAGATACATATGAATAAGAATTAAAAGTTGACATTTTATCCATACCCTAATCTATTCAAGACATTGTATAATCGAGAGATTTAATTATACTAAAACTAATCACAAAGGGTGTTCAATTTTTTTATTGAAATCCTCATTATCCGAGTAGTTATGACACATTACTAGACGTCAATCTTAACTTGTGTTTTTTTATTAAGAGTTAATCAGTAATCTTATTAAATTGTTTAATAAGATATATTAATCTATTACCGGCTTAGTATGGAGTCTAACGGGTCACAAACTATACAGATTATTCCTCACAACTAAAAGTTGATAATTTAAATTTTACTTTAGTTAGTTAAATTTTGGTAGCACGAAATTACCCACAATGATCATATGCATATCTTATTAGATAAGATGATTTTGAAATTAGATTTATAGTAATCTGCTTATATTCTCGGTTATTTATTAGTGTACTAAATTATTGAATAAGATTCAATAAAATGTGTATGTAAATACACTTATGTGCAAATGCATGTATTTTGTTTAGATAATGTCAATTTGAATAGTTTGTTCCATCCTTATCCAATCCAATGATTGCCAACGAAAAAGTTAAGTTTTAAATACATTAATCAATATAGAATTAAATGGATTGATTTTTGCATCTGAAACATAAATTAATATTGTATTGAATTCTGTCAATTAAGAGATGGATCAGATAAGTTATGTTGAAAACATTAAGAAAAAGGTGAGGCCGGCGTCAATGGCATAAAAATAGCTCTGGACCATTTTGTAGACAGCTCTCTCATGTTATTTTCATCATCTTGCAAATTTCATCAAAAGGAAGATAATCAAGAATATTTGAAAACAAAATTGTGTGTGATTGATTATTGAGAAACGTTTTCAATTACTACGAGGTGACTTGGTACGAATACCATGGAAAGTGTATACGTGTGCGTCTAGTTAAAGAATCGACTTGAAGCTATTTGTGTAGGCACCGTGGGATATTGTCAAATTGACGATTTAAATATAAGGACTAATTCAAAATCTTTATAGGTATTTTCTCTACTTGTTTTTTCATATTTGAATTTCAAATTATATTAAGAGAATATTAGGTTCGCAAATATAATTTTATTATTAAATTCATGCTTCGCATTACGATTCCCAACACAGTCCCTTGATTGTCAGGAGATGAGGAGTAAGTTCGATCAAAATCTCAACACCAGGTCATTTGGTGGCTTGAGTTCTTCATGTACTCTTGCAAATGCCCCTCACGAATCAGGCGCAAGATCTCATTACGTAGATTATGGCAATCTTTAGTGTCGTGACCTCTGGCCTTGTGATAATGGTAGTATAGGTCCATATTTGGACCTATATATCCCCATGTTAAACGTGGGGATCAGATTAGGCACCTCTTCTCTCCTTCGATGAGGATCATAGACAGTGACGCTAATAATGGCACAACCTTCTCCTTCTTTGGGTTTTCGTGCTCACGGGTCTCGCGCTTAGGCTCTGACGCCTTTTGATTTTCATCGTGCTTCCTCCACCTTGACTCCTTGATGGTCATGAACTATTGGGTTTGCGCCACTAGATCTGCGAAACTGACTGGTGGATCAATGGTAAGCATCTTTAGAAATTCTTCTCGCACTCCTCATTGGAAAGTAGCTTTCTTCTCACGGGGAGTGATATCCTCAATGTCCAACACTACTTTGTTGAAATGCTCATACCATTGCGCAAGGTTTCCTTCTCACATTGTTCCATGCTAAAAAGCTCCATTGGATCCTTCTTGTTTTGGCAAAGTTCTCCAGGAACTTCTCCTTGAATTGCCGGAAACTATTGATTGAACCGGGGGCTACACTACAGGACCAGTCCAAACCATTCCTTTCAGCATTACTAGGAGCAACAAGCGTTGGATGTCATCCGTTGCACCCTTCCCCAGTGAGGATGGCATATGAGCTCAAAGATGATGACACAAATCAGTCTTTCCATCATATGAGGCAATTTGCGGAGCCTTCAATTTTGAAGGTAGGATAATTGCGTGGATGTCAACCCACAACGAGCTGGTGACATCCTCCTCCAGTGTTGCCTGTACTTCTTCTGCATATTTGCCTCAACCAATTCATCCACCATCTTTTCCACTTCTAGCATGGAGATTGCCAAGGCCGAATAGCCCAGCTTGTTAAGTGCTATATTCTGCTACTACCCTCTGATCCCTCGGCACAGCCTTCAAGGATGAAGCAACTCCTCCTCCGCACCATTCTAAGCGTATGTCAGAGAGTACCTCTTCAATCCTTGCATCCATCATGTGCTCGATGGCTGCTTGGGCATTAGTAGGGAGGTTGTTCAGTACTTTAGACGGATTGTTGGCACCTATTGCTGCCGTAGCCAGATGCACTGGCGCAGGTACCTAGATTGGCCATGCATTAGTGTAGGGTTGGCTCACAGTAGAGCTCCCCCATCTTGTTGATCATAGGGTGCGTGGAGGATTCTAAGGTCCGACGGAGATAACAACACGTTGACTTTGAGTTTGAGCCATGGCTTTTCAATTGTGTTCCCACAGATGATGCCAAAAGATAGGGGTAGAGAAGTGTAATGAAATTGGAACTAGGTGATTACTTGAAGGGCTAGGAATCGAGAGAGCCCTTCATTCTCCCTTTTGATTCTTATATACATTATGCTTTATTTAGCATTTTAGGTTACAACATTTATTCCCTTATTAGACTATGAAATTAAATTGCCTTCAATAGCTATTGATCATATGCTCGTTGAGGCCTCATGCTTGTAACATATGCTTTTTAGGCCGTTGGGCTCTGCTTGTGGGCTGGATCGTCGCAACAGGCCTTTCCTAGGCTTAGGCTCTTGTCTCTGGACCTACTTCTTGGGCGTTTCCCCATCAGGATTGGTATAATGAAATTGGATTTAGATTGTTGCATTACCAGAGTCTAATAAAAATGTATTTAGCTTTTTTTTAGGATTAATATCCTGAAAAAGCACAACTTTAGGGCATTTCACAATTATGGCATGAATTTTTTTGTTAACTTACAACTATCTAAACCTTGTGCATTATTATAAGACATTTAATATAATGTCAATTTTTTGATTAAATAATATGATATGACATATTAAAATTATATATGTAGCAAACCATCATAAGTAGTTTTTATATCATATAAAATAATTAAATAACCCTTAAATTTAAATTATTTAAAATAAAAAATACGGACAATTTAGTAAATTCCTCACATTCTTTTTCCTCCAACCCTAATCCTAATTTTTACTGCTTCTTTGGTCGCCGCCCTCCTCATCCCTACTCTTCCTCCTTCCTATCCGGTCATCACTGCCCTCTGTTAGGAGCCGATTGAACAAACAGGGAGAAGGACGAAAGAATCATCCGATTTAGGGGGAAAGGAGGAGAAGATTAGGGTTCGGGGGTAGAGAGGAAGAAGAGAGAACTCACCGGGGGGAAGAGAGAGAGAATCCGAAAACTAATTTTTCAAAAACCTAACCGCCTTGGTTTGGAGCCACGATTTAATCCTCCCACTCCGCGCCATGGCTTGAACCGTTTCTTTTCTTTCTGCTCCCTCCACTTCCTCACTTGCTACCGGAGGCCCCTTCCCTCCTGTTATTCTCCAATTGGCCCCTCAACTAAACTGCCCCCGACAATTCTCCCCCCTTATGAGAGCCTTGTCCTCAAGGTGGCTGTCGGGAAAGCGAAGCTTCAGGTCGTGAAGAAATTCCCAGGTCACCTCCTCCGGCATTTCGTTGGACCATTGGACCAAGACTTGGGTTACTGGCTTCCGGCCCCTTCGGACCATCCTCCTGTCGACAATGGCAATGGGGTGTGGGGCGGAGTCGGAGCTGTAGGCTACAGGGATGGGCATCTCCTCAGTAGCTGGCCCTAGAGCTCATTTGAGCATGGAGACATGGAATACTGGGTGGTCTTGAGACGCCGCTGGCAATTCCAAGCTGTAGGCAACCTTCCCCACGTTCTCCAGGATCAAGTATGGACCGTAGTATCGGGGGCTAAGTTTGTGGAACCTTTGGGCTACCAATGTCTGTTGTCTATATGGTTGCAACCTCAGGAACACCCAAGTGCCTGGCTCGAATTCCCTTTCAGTCCACCTCTTGTCAGCTTGCCTTTCCATCCTCTGTTGAGCCTTGCCTAGTTGGTGCTACAGCTCCTTGATTGCAAACTCCCTTTCCAAGAGTTGGGCATCCACTGCTGCCACTGATGAGTCCCTTGGTATGTATGGTATGTGCATGGGAGGTGGGAACCCATAGAGGGCCTTGAACGGGGAGCGGTTGATAGCAATGTGATGGGTGGTGTTGTACCACCACTCTGCAAGTGGCAGCCATTTATGCCACTGCGTGGGGCGCCTGCTGCACATGCACCGCAAGTAGCACTCAATCCCGTAGTTAACCACCTCTGTCTGTCCATCACTTTGGGGGTGATATGCTGAGGATAGGCATAACGAGACTCCTTGGTTCCGGAAAAGCTCTTGTCAGAAGACACTCAAGAAGATGGGGTCTCGATCATTTACAATTGTGTTCGGAACACTGTGTAGCTTCAACACATTGTCAGCATATGCTCTAGCCACATGCGAGGCTTGGTAGGGATGGGTCAGGCCTATGAGGTGGGCGTACTTAGTCAGCCTATCCACCAACACCATGATCGTGTCCTTCCCTTCGAACCTCGGCAAGCCTTCGATGAAATCCATGCTCACATCTGTGAAAACCTGCTTGGGAATTGGGAGGGGTTGTAGTAGCCCGGGATAAGCCACTATCTCAGGTTTGTTACGCAAACACACCTCACAGCTCCTTATGAATGCACGAATGTCCCTCCTCAGTCCCTTCCAATAAAACAATGCAGCTACCCTTTTGGTGGTTGTCTAGACCCCAGAGTGACCCCCCAAAGAACTTGCGTGATATAGCTGAATGATGGCAGTGTAAAGTTCTGGTACTCTGCCCACCACTAGTTTCCCTTTCCTCCACAGTTGTCCATTGACCCACCGATACCTTGAGTGGACTATGGGGTGATCTTGTAACTAGCAGACAACCCCCTTCAGCATTGGATCTTGCTCCCAACTCTCAACCACTCGTTGGTACAAGTCTGTTGTCACCTATGAGATGGCGCACAAGGCCACATCATTTGAGGTCACTCGCGACAGGGCATCAATTGCCTTGTTCTCACTCCCTCAGCGATACTGGATCTTGAAATCATATCCAGCAAGCTTGGCTAGCCAAGTATGTTGTAAGGGAGTTGAGAGCTTCTGCTCCAGTAGAAACTTCAAGCTGCAATGGTCTATTATGATGATAAAGGTTCGCCCCACCAAGTACTGGTTCCATTTTTTTACCTCCAGGAGTATGGCTAGAAGCTCCCAATCATACACTGACTTAGCTTGTTGAGTGGGGCTGAATGCCTTGCTCAGGTAGGTAATGGGACGCCCCTTCTGCATCAACACCGCCCCCATTCCATTCCCAGAAGCATTTGTTTCAATCTCGAAAGGCTATGAAAAATCTAGCAACGCTAGCACTGGAGCCACCGTCAAGGCCTCCTTTAACTCATTATATGCATATTTAGCCTCCTGGCTCCATTGGAATGAATCCTTCTTTAGCAAGTCGGTCAGCGGTCGACTGATTTGTCCATATGACTTGACAAATCTCCGGTAATACTCCGCCAAGCCTAGGAATCCCCTAAGCTACTTCACATTTTGGGGAAGTGGCCATTTGCACACTGCTGCCACCTTAGTCGGGTCCGTTGATACACCCTCAGCTGTGATGAAGTGCCCTAGATACTCTATGTGCCGCACTACGAAAGAGCATTTGCTATACTTGGCATACAACACGTTATCTCGCAGTAGCTGAAGGGTAGTTCGCAAGTGCGCTAGATATTCATCAATGTCCTGGCTGCACACAAGAATGTCGTCAAAAAATACTAGTATGAACTTATGCAAGTGGGAATGGAACACCTGGTTCATCAAGCTTTGAAATATCGAGGGTGCATTGGTGAGACCGAAGGGCATCACCACAAACCCGTAATGCCCTTCGTGCGTCTTGAAGGCTGTCTTCTGTATGTCCCCTTCATGCATCCTGATCTGGTGATACCCCGAGCGTAGGTCGAGTTTGGAGAAGACCGTGGCCCCATGAAGCTCATCTAACAACTCTTCAATGACCGGTATGGGGAACTTGTCTTTGATGGTTTGTTGGTTCAAGGCCCGGTAATCAATACACAGCCTCCAAGAGTTGTCCTTCTTCTTGACAAGGATAACAGGGGAGGAGTAAGGACTGCCAATGGGTTGTATCACCCCGGTAGATAGCATCTCTTGGGTGAGTTGCTCAATCACAGCCTTTTGTAGCATCGGAAACCGATAGGGTCGGATGTTCATTGGCTGGCTTCCCTCCTTGAGGGGTATCCTATGGTCCTGGGTCCTGTGAGGTGGAAGTCCTTTTGGTTCAGAGAAGATATCCCCAAATTATGCTATCACCTCCTTGACTTGGGCGCTTTCCTCCAAACTGGCCCTCCCTTCTGTTCGTAGCCCTCCATGTCCTTGAAAGCTATACAGTTGCAGCATCGCAATCTGCCCCTTCTTTTGGAGGAGTTTATCTAGCTTGCCCCTAGTGATTAACTGGAGATTGGTCTTCCACTGGCCCTTGAGCACTCGTGTCTCTCCGTCACACTGGAAGCTTACCTCCAACATCTCAAAGCCCATGTCGTTCTACCCAGAGTCTTTAGCCATTGTACCCCCAGAATCATATCGTAGCTGCTCAAGGGTAAGAGGTACACATCAGTTATATAATAGTGGCCCTGCATTTTCCACCAAAACCATTACATGCTGCTTCACTCGTGAGCTCCATCCCATTGGCCAGGGACACCTTCAAGGGATTTATCTGTATGGTCCCGTCACACACTCTCCTTCCCAATTCCAAGTCTAGGAAATTATGGGTGCTCCCAGGATCCATCAAAATCTGCAGCTTCCTAGCTCCCACCAGTCCTTCCACCTTCATGGTTTGGAAACTAGGGGTCCCGGAGAGAGCATGTACAAAAATTCCAGGCAGCACCTCCTCATCCTGTTCCTCCTCGTCATCCTCCACTTCTTCTACCTGGAGGGAATAAATTTGCTTCTTAGCACATCTGTGCCTAGGCACAAATTTTTCATCACACCCGAAACACAACCCTTTGGCTCTTCTCTCATCCATCTCCTTCCTCGTCAAGGTTCGAACATGTTTTTGTGGGAAGGGCCTGGAGTTTGCTGGGAGGAGGTTCGCAGAATTCAAATTGTGTAATATAGTCTCGAAGGTTACCTTCCTAGAAGAGGTTCTTGAGGTCTCCCAGTGGGTCTTCATGCTCTGATCTGTTGAACCGGGCAGCCATGGTGTCAATGTAGTCATTCCAAGTAATCTGTCCTTGAGCAGCTTGTCGCCCTTTCATGTAGGACTGGTGCCATTGTAGGGCTTCTCCATCCAGGTGGATGGCCACTAGATGAACTCTCTCCTCGTTCAACGTTGCATCGAACTCAAAGAACTAATTGACCTTATACAGCCAACCCTCGAAGTTATCCCCGCTAAACTTCGGGAATCAATCTGCCCAATCCGCCGTAGTGTCCCGTAGCTATCGTTCCTGTTGTCCAGCCGTGGGTCTTGGGACGTCGCCCCCTCGTCCGCGTTTCCTCAGGACGGCTTCTTGTATGCAGATTCTATATTTGGAAGCTCAAACCTGTGATGAATTCACGCAGCTCATTATATTGTTGGTCACCTTTCAACTCTTGTGTTCTCAGTTGTTCCATCACTAGTTCGTTCTGGTGCTTCAATTCGTCCATCCGCTGCCCGTGTTCCCGGATAGTGGCCTCAACTCTTCGAGACTCCTGGGCTCGTGTTTCCATCGCTTCATGGCCAAGAACCGAAGGCTATGATACCAATGTTAGGAGCCGATTGAACAAACAGGAAGAAGGACGAAAGAATCGTCCAATTCAGGGGGAAAGGAGGAGAAGATTAGGGTTCGGGGGTAGAGAGGAAGAAGAGAGAACTCACCGGGGGGAAGAGAGAGAGAATCCGAAAACTGATTTTTCAAAAACCTAACCGCCTTGGTTTGGAGCCACGGTTTAATCCTCCCGCTCCGCGCCATGGCTTGAACCGTTTCTTTTCTTTCCGCTCCCTCCACTTCCTCACTTGCTACCGGAGGCCCCTTCCCTCCTGTTATTCTCCAATTGGCCCGTCAACTAAACTGCCCCTGACACCCTCATTGCCATCCTTTGTTTCCTCCTCCTACCTCCTCCACAGCCACCCACCTCCTTCACCTCTCCATCCCTCCCCCGATTCCGCCACCTCCTCCCTTCCTCGTGGTTGCTCACCTGCTTCTCCTCCTCATCCCTCCCATGTTCAACACATCATCATCCCCTACCCATCACTGCCACCTCTAGGTCACCCTTTCTTTCCCTTCCTCATCATCAATCAGAAGAGGTGCTGGCCATGGAGGAGGGATGAGGAGGCGAACAAGGAGGAGGAGGGCGGCGGTGGCGTCAATGGTGGAGGAGGTGAAGATTAAGGTTAGTGTTGGAGGAAGAAGATGGGGAAGTTACTAAATTGCGCATGGTTTTTTTTTTATTATTATCTTAAACAACTTAAATTTAAGGGTTATTTAATAATTTTGTAAGACATGGAAGTCACTTTATTACTATTCTTTAAGTATGTAATTTTATTGTTTCACATTATCTTATTTGATAGAAAAATTGATAGAAAAATTAATATTATATTTAAATGTGGTGTAATATTTAAAGTTAACGAAAAAATTAGTACAAAATTTAAGAAACGCCCTAAAATTCTATCCTTTGACACTATTAATCCCTTTTTAATTTTATCTTTATATATTATTTGTTAAATATCTTCGAACGCAGACCCATTTTATTTCTAAAGACAGCAGAATTGAAAATGAAATGATTGATTTAATTTGTCAGCATTTGTTAGTAAAAAGTAGATTCCAATTATCCTAAATGATGGATTTTATCTCCCTCGTGTGGGAATCCAAATCCCTCCATTACCCTTTAGAATTAGGCCTATTGATTTGGGTCGGCGTCGATTGTTTGGGCCACGTCGGGTGGCCCGAAGTGCTTAGCCGGGCACAATCTCATTTGGGCCTTAGGCCGACCAGCCCGGCTTGCTACAAGTTACCTTTTTTTAAAAAAATAATGAATATCTTTAAAGTCGTATGTTAATAATAATTAGGAATTAGCAATTTTTATCATAAATTAAATGTTACATTGAAATAAATTTAAGAAAGTAATTTCTCGTAATATAATTATTGATATTATCGATTATTGCAATTTAGTGGTCATAATTATGAAATAGAAACAATCATGGTACACGCATCACGTCATAAGAATTGAGAATTATTTCAAAATGCGGTTGTCAAAGAATTGAATCGATTAACAATAAAATTTGATCTTGACACTGCTAGTTGGAATCTTTAAGAAAGTTCAACTAGTTGTGACTGATGGTCTGACCAAGGAGATATCTAAAGCAAATACTTATTTCAACCGTCAAAATATCAGTAGGGGATGCGCAGGTCGAGCAGTGGGGAGCATAGTAGTGGATGGAGCAGAGCAGTGGACGAGCAACTCGGGAACGGCTTGGATGAGTCGTCGTCATCGTCAACCAAGCCCCGCTCCAGCGTTGAAGGATGGAGCAGAGCAACAGAGGAGGAGGTCCAAGAGGGGCAGCACCGCCGCCGAGCAGAGACAGAGACTAGTCTCACCATAGTCTGTTGTCTCTCCATCGTCTGTGTCTTCTCTCTGTCTGTGGTCATGTTATGGACCAAATCAGCAACTCAGCCGCTGGCAGAGAACCGAGGCTGGTTCGGGGGGAGAAAGAGGAAACAGAAGAGGAAGAGGAGGGATCGAGGAAGAAGGTGGCACGAGAGGGAGAAGAAGAAGAAGAATCAAGAAGGGGAAGAGAAGGCGGGGTCGAGAAGGAAGAAGGCAGCACCAGAGACAGGAGAGGAAAGACTGTCCGCATAACCCCTAAATGGGTTTGTTACAGAGTTTTAATTCCCGGTGCGGCTTCAAAGGCCAAGAACCACTCATTTACAATCTACTCCCTCAAGTTCTTCACTTGTTACAAAAAACACCCCTTTTCTTTTATCTTTATTTACAGATTGACCCCTCAACTAAATTAACCATAACAGGTCAACAATCTCTTAAGGAATGGATAGAGAGCAAAGAGCAACGGCGGTGGAGGAGGACAAACAAACAAGGCTCGAACAGGAGGCAAGCAGTTAGAGCTCATAATCGTTATTTAGCCTATTGATTACGTGTAACTTTGGGTGATTTGAACTGATTACGAATTTTGATAGACGGATTCCGAAGTAAATTGATGTATTTAATATTTCTATACTTAAATTGAATTTTTTTTATATATTTAATATTATAATAATTAATTAATATATTAAATGGTATATTATATAGTGTAAAATCTATCTAATATTAAATAATTTCAAACGATGTTCATTAACAAAGCAACTTACACGTTACCCCAAGTGTATTATTAAGTCTGATTTTTAAATTTAAGGGGGGATTTGATTGGGCTTCACCTCGGCTCCAGCCTCTGAAAGCCTGCTGCACAAACACCTTTAAAATCCCTAGCCATTGACCTGGTACCAAAAACCCTAGTAGCCTCCACTCCACAGAGCGAGGCTGAGAGGGAGGGAGAGCGAGATAAGATGGTGAAATTCCTGAAGGCGAACAAGGCGGTGATCGTCCTGCAGGGACGCTACGCTGGACGAAAGGCGGTGATCGTCCGTTCCTTCGATGACGGAACGAGGGACCGCCGCTACGGCCACTGCTTGGTGGCCGGGATCAAGAAATACCCGAGCAAGGTAATCAGGAAGGACTCGTCGAAGAAGACGGCGAAGAAGTCCCGTGTCAAGTGCTTCGTCAAGGTGGTAAACTACCGCCACCTGATGCCCACCCGTTACACCCTAGACGTCGACCTCAAGGACGCTGTCACCGCGGATTGCCTTCAGAGCAAGGACAAGAAGGTGACCGCCGCCAAGGAGACAAAGAAGCGCTTTGAAGAGCGGTTCAAAACGGGCAAGAATCGGTGGTTCTTCACCAAGCTGAGGTTCTGAGATCTCAAATGGAAAACACTATTTTGGAACATTTTGTCCTCTCTTTTCCGCTATTCTTCCTTTTGCTGTCTCTGGCGGTTCTGTTTGAAAAGTGTAGCTCCTTTAAGAAGGATTTACAGTATAATTTCTCCTATTTATTGTATCGGATTCTTCTATAGTTTTTTCGGGTCTTCCTTTCGGTAATCTTTATTTTTTTTAAATTTCTCTTTTCGTTTCAAGTGGTGCTTCTGCTATTCTTGTTCTATTTCCCCTCTGAGTTACCTCTCCAACACCATATTATGTCACATAGGCCGTGAAGGACTGTGAAGGGAAATTAAAATTGAAAAAACAATCTTTAGGTAGTCGAAGAATTATTCTAGCAATGGCTTATATCTGAATATGATGGTAATATGTGAAATTTAGGTATTGCTGAGCAAACAATGAATTCCATGCGGATCGCTTTATTTCCTCCTCATTCAGTGCTACTGACGGTTTTCAATTGCTGTCATTGCAATATCTTGTTTGTTCTAAGGCATATGATTATTTTATTTTTGCTCATAGGGTAAGAGGTATATTCCTGTAGATCAGATGATTCTTTTCTGTAGTAAGAATGGGTGGGTTACTGGTATTGCTAATATACTTCTACTGATTGATATACATCCTGCCTGTTTATATGAAATGGTTTTAACATTTGTATCCACTTCAGAATGGTCGGTATATCCTGGAAACAAAACAAATTCGTAGATTTATCTATTATAACTAGCTGTTTCTTCAATGTTCTGTATTTGACCTGCTCCCTCTCTCACTTTGAGATGCCTGTTGAAACAGTTTTGGGTCATCTTAATTTCATCTCTGGCGCATGTATCTTCATTAAATCCACTATCGCATTGGAAAATCTCATTTTTTTTCTGATTGCTTTTAGTTGAGAGCTTTCTTCAATCTAGTCATCAAGATGTGATTTTTAAACTCCCTCATTCCGGTGATCTCAGAAGCTCCATAAGCTGGTGCATACATGTTTTGCTGTCATTGATTTTCTTCCCTTCTCGACCGTGTTCCTTGAATCTCTTCTCAAAAAGTCAGAGAACAAGTCATTCTTGGAGGATGAAAATTGTTATTTTGATTTTTCTGAGACACTTATATACAACAAAGCTTTAATTTTTTTTTTACCCTTCACCAATATCGTTTTGTTGTTGGGTCTCGGTCCTGATGTCTTAGTATTTATTAGACATCAGTTACTGAGGATTGCGTCAGACAGAGGACTTCTTCACCACCACATGGTTTTTTTAGGACGTTTGTTTTCTTATTAGTTCTGTTTGTGTAGGGTACAGGATAGACTCAAAGAAGTCGAGGGTTTTGGATATATTTTGATATAATTTCGGGTCAGTCAAACTGCACCGGCCTGAAATTGTGGTATAAAATTAAATATAAAATTAATTTAAATTAAACGTTATATCATTAAATTGTTCTAGAATTAAAGAGTACAAAAGAAGGGTTCATAGGACAAACTGTGAACCGGCAATTCGGCTTGCACCAGGCATAGTCCTGCTTCGGTTCATAGGATCCCAACCAATAAACCGTGACCTGGATTGGATTAGCCTGTTTGCGAGTTGGAGCAGTCCAGACCCATCCGGATCGATTCATGAATTGGCACGAGCCAGCTCGAAAACAGCCTGAACGGGCCCAACTTGCAACACTAAGAAGAGAGAAGTTATAAACTTTTAATTTGTAGAGAGTAGTAATATCCACTTTTTGCATCAATGTTACAACTTCAAGTTATTAAAATCAAGTGACTTGATCATAAAAATTCCTTTACTATATTTAAGATATTCAATGTAAAAAAGAAATATATTTACTACACTAAATTTAATAAACATAGCTATATTTATTTAACAAAGATATAAATATTTATGCTTACCTCAATTACTTAACTTTTTGAAATTAATTTTAGGAATGGTCGATCTGGTTGATAATATATTTAATGAGGTAGGGTCCATATTCAAAATTTTAGAATGGAACCGAGTTAAGTGGCATCACATGTATGAGGTGATTAAGGACTAAATGATCATTAAAATAGGCTACATATCATGAAGCCCCATGGCAACACGTGGCTGCGAGTGGACTTGCTCGAATGAAAACATGAATGTTTATAGGGAAAATAAAAGCAAAGAAAACCTTAAATTTGTTCAAACCGGATTTTTAGGTTGATAAGAGATTCAATTAATAATTTGACTAATTACTCATATAAAAATCTGTTTGTGGTTCAACGGGTTGATAGAATGAGCAGAATCCTATTATACTTAGTTGATTAAACTAAAAGGAAAATATCAAAATCTTCCTTAGGTCACCATCAAACCAGCCCACTCATACCTTCTATGGACTATGTGTCTCATGACCCCTCACGCCTTATCCTCCTCACTCGAGTACACAGTTTGCTTGCCCTCGCTTTGCTCTCACACTCATCTGCCCACTGCTATTAGTATATGCCTATATAAATAGCGGAGCACAGCAAAAAATTCTGGCAACTTTCAATTATAGAAGATCCGTCATCAATCAAGAGAATCTTTCCATAACTAGTTGATTTGGTCATCAAGGGAAATCTTTCCCCAACCATCTACTTGATCAGATTAGGACGAGTTGGCGTTGACTCATCATCATCATCATCCTAATTCGCACAGCTCCAAGCGCGTTCCTATGATCGTCTCACTCGATCATGGCTATTTGAATCATGATTGCAACATTCAACGTTGTTAGTGCTTGGGCCTGGGACTTGTCAATCAATTCGTGTGACCGGGTCAGCATCTGCAGAGCATGAGCATATTGATCAGGCACTGCTTAGAATCCATTGTGCATTTTAAGCAACAACGACAAGGCTTTGCATGAGGACGAATATTCTTGCTCGATCACAACATCTTGCTAATTGAGCATCTAAGAGCCTTGTCACTTGCCTTGCTCATGCACATCATCACCAGCCATATCATTGCTCTATTCCATTTATCAGCCGGCAAGTAGCCATGACACTATGCAACCACTGCTCAACAAACAACCAAGTGATTGTGTCTTGCTCAATCACTATAATATGCTTATTCCTTTGTGCATATGGGCACAACTAGCTCGATCCCAATGCCATTGCACATGTACCAAACACCCTCGCATAGGATCACTCTTTAGATCTAACACCTCGCATATAGTTGTTTGTGTGCCCATTGTGTGCATGCTTGCCCTACCATTGCCCTAAGGTACGAGTCATGATTGGCACTCCCTATGTTTATGGCTCACGACTTAGATAAACCCTCTCCACCCAAGGAATTTGATGCCCTCGTTAGGTGAGACTCATGATATTGTTAGATGGGATCTTCATACCACCATAGGACTACATTTTTCTCCCTTGCCTCATACTTGGGGTGGTCTTCACACTTGACCAGATATTTCATCCTCCTTATTCACCTTGTAGTGCTCAAGCTGCTCCTTATCTTTGCAATAATGATCAAGGAAGCTAAAATTGAATGTTAGCTACACCTTCATCTACTTAGGAAGGGCAAAGCCAAAGCAGCATCTCCAACCTTCCTGATTACCTCAAAGGGTCCATCATACCACTAGAACATGACCTTGTGCCACCGCTTGCTCATCATCTTTTTCTATACCTATGAGATTAGTTTTAGCATCACCAAGTTCCCCATATGAAATTCTAGAGTAGTAATCTTTACTTCATTGATGAAGTTGAAGGTTACCTATGGCAAGATAGCTAGCTTTTCCGAAGTTCTCCCATAAGCAGATTTGCAATATGGATATGCATCCCTGATCAAAGTCATACTCGGTTAGAAATTCCTACCACCACACTTGACTTGGTGATCTATGTTGGCCACATTAGCTATCTTTGCCACAAATATGGTCCCAACAAATGTGCTAGACCCTCAAGTAATTGATGACAACTAGCATTTCCTTCTATGTGTTGAATATTATTGTTCAATAGGTTTTAGCTTCCAACTATCGAACACAAGATGCCCGTCTTGGATGATGACACTTCATAAGTACGATCAAATGTATCAACATGCACCTTAAATAGCTTCTCAAAATTCGAAAGCTGCAACATCATTTTAGATATAATAGACACCTATAACTTGGACAGTGACACTTCACAAATCTTGTTCGAAATTCACTTATGGTCCTTTTGCAATAGATTAGTGCAAGAACTCACTTTTTTCAAATATCTTTTAGTAAACTTTTGGTAATAGTTGCCTAGCCTCGATGAACTTTGCAACTCTGCTACTAACTTCGTGGATGCCAATCCCATATAGCTTGCACCTTCTTCGAGTCCATGCAGATGCATTTATTGCAACCTATACTGCCAAAGATATGAACCTCCTGCATGTCGATGTCGCACTTCTCCCTTTTAACATAGAGAGAATGTTCCTCAATCATTCAAAAAATGGATTGTAGATGTTGCACATGTGCCACATTTCCACTATAAACAACAATGTTATCATGGTAAAAGACCACAAAGTGGTCAAGTATATCATGGAACACATCGTTCATCAAGTTGTAAAACATAGCAAGAGCATTCGTCAATCTTAATGGCATAATAAGGAACTCAAATGATCCATATTGTGTGATCATCGTGATTTTGGGCAAACTCCCTTTGTAGTACAGATTTGCCAGTGTCTCAAACTAAGTCAAGCTTTGCAAATAACATCGCCTTACCTAGATGATTGAATAAATAAGCAATTAGGGGCACAAGATAATTGATCTTGATTGTCACCTTATTTAAGCCATGTTAGTCAACACAGAGTTGCAATGAGCCATCTTACTTCTCTTGAAATAGGATAGGCAATTTTGTAGGGAGCTTTGGAAGGCAAAATCTTCCCTACATACAATAGCTCATTCAACTATCTCCTTTCATTTGCCAACTCTTTGGAGACATCTAAAATGGGGGGCCTAGGTAGGAGCAGTGGTGCATGGCAATAACTCGATCTTGTGGTCTAGTACTCGTTGCAGTTTCTGCCCCTTTAGCAACTCTCAAGCAAAACATCTTGGCATTGCTCTAGCACTTCAACATTTTCAGGAGAGGCAACTAATTCCATCCCACAATCTTGCATTCCCACTTCCATTATAGCGACAAGATAACTAAGGTATGCTTTCTTCATGCTCAAGCCATCTACATAGCTGATACACTATTTGTGGGAACTTCCTAGACATGGGCAAGGACCTAGTATCCTTGCACAAAGCACGGTCACCAAGACCTCTAATCATGATGCAATCCAAAATGAGGCATTATAGTGATGGAGGCTCAACAAACAAGCTATTCTCAAGGATGAGTTCATAGCCATTCAATGGAACAACCATAATGTCCAATGTACCCTCCCAAGTATTAATTTGAATAGGTACATCCTTTGTTAACCCAACCATCGGCTAGCTCTTTAGAGTTCACCAGCTTGAGGTGACTCTGGAGGTGCTCCACTTGTAGGCCCAAGTGGTGTACTAGCCAATCCAAATGAACATTTTGAAGGTGCTCGTATCCACCAAAATTAACATCTATCGACTGTTCATGGTAACATTAACCAACAAAAGGCCATGAGGTACCTTTAGGCAATCTAAGCACATACTACCAAATGCTTGTAGTGGAACATCAAGTTAGACAAGTTCTTTGTCAGTATTCACCATTTGATTGATTATGGTGGTAACTTTACCCTCCTTCTTTGGACATTCCTTGGCTTTGTGGGGGTTGTTATACATAAAACAATTAGGATGCATACAATGGTCTTTCTTCACATCATTGCTACCCTCATTCGCCCTCACCTTTCCTTTGTCTTGTCATCGTTGTTGCTTCTCTTTACCTTTGATTTCCCTTTGAGATACTATCTAAAGTTCTTGATTTGTACTTATTCTAGGACTTCTTGTTCCCCACCTCAACACAACACACACGCAAATGTAGTAATGCATCAGCTATGGCTAAGGTAGAAAAGAGGTCTTTCATTCATTGCGTCCTCAACTCAAGTTGAGCCCACAATTCCAACCATTTCAAGAATGTATACAGCTTATCCATCTTTGATGTGCCAATGACATCTAACATAAGGCAACTGAATTTTTTTATATAGTCATGCACCAACTTATTAGGTTTCAACTTTCCCGGCATGTCATGAGCAATTCACAATGTGTTATGTGGCAAGAATTGCTCCTTCAATTCTTTCTTCAATGCCTACCATGTTTTGATTTAGGGATAGCCTGCATTGATGTCATCCTAAACTTGCATCCGCCACCATAAGTTTGCTTCCTTCACATGGTACATTGTGGTGATCATCACCTTCTCAACATTAGGGATTTTTGCGGCTTCAAAATTATTTTTCAAGTCCTAAATGAAGTTCTCAAAATCTTTGGAACTCCTAGTCCTGTCATATGCTTTCAGCTTTGGTACTTTCATCTTCCCTTGGGACTCAATCACTAGCATTGTCTTAGTTGCTAGTTGCTCCTTGATCAAGGTCACACCATCCTTCTTGGTAGTGATGTCAAGTTTGATCCTATTAACAAGATTAGCAAATGTCCCACCAAGGTCATTGCTCTCACCTCCATTGTCTTCTAACACAACCATGTGCTCTGCTTTGCCTCAACATAGGCAGCTCTTTCTGTGAGATTTGTAACTTAGTTGTCCAACGCTACCACTTGCTCTTGCTGAACTTCCATTGCATGAGTTCACATGATTTTTGATGGTTCTGCTGCACATAGAATCTTTGAAATAGGATCCTTTGCACCTCAACTATGCTCTAATACCACTTTTATGGGACCAATATGGAGAGCCAAAGTTTTCAAATCCTGCTGGCATCAACAATCACACTTGCTAACTAGCCACTCAACAATGTGCAAAAGAGGTTGATGGATCACATAATGGTAATAGCAACACAAGAGTGAAGTATGGGAAAACATATCTTGTACTTACATGTATCATCCAAGCACATGAAAAACTAACCTAGAATAAAGCCCACTCATACAATGTTGATTATGTGCTCACAAGCCTTTTCTACTTACACTCCTCACTCATGGCTTCACTCTAGGGCATGGACTGCATGCTATCACTCTGCTCTCACCTCTCTGCCCATTGCACATAGTATATGCCTCTATAAATAATGGAGCCTACCATACAATTTGGCAACTGTTTAATTACACAAAATCAACCCCCAATCAACAAATACAAGATTCTTCTCTTAACTAGTTGATTTGGCCATCAAGGGAAATCTTTGCTTGATTATCTACTTGATCAAATAAAGATGAATTGGCAATGACTTAACATCACTAACCTAATATGGAAAGCTCCAAGTGTGGTCCCACGATCGCCTTCCTCAATAACAGTCATATGAATTATGATAGATAGCATCATGCAAGGTTGCCCAAGCATGGGACTAGGGCCTGTTGTTCAAGTTGTGTGACCAGGTTAGCTTTTGCTAAGCATGAGCATTCATCAGGCTCCCCTTAGCATCCTTAACGCATCATTGAATGGCAAAAATCAAGCTATACATGAGCTTGAGTGTCCTTGCTCGATCAGAAGATCATACTCATTGAGCATCATTGTGTACAACATCTACCCTAGTCATGGAGATCATCCCACCTATTCCACGTACCAGCCGGCACATAGTTGTGACACCTTGTAGCCAATATTCGATAATGCACCAAGTGACTAAGTTTTGCCTAATTAGTTTGCCATGCTCATGCCTTTGTGCACATGAGCATGACCAGCTCGATTCCAATGCCATCACACATGTACTAGCACCTTTTCACAGTAGCCGCAATTCAGATCCAACACCTCACATATGGTTGCTTGTGTACTTAAGTGCATGCATAGAGTAAAAAAAGAAATGCAATTCTTTTTCGGTATGCGCTACCATTGCCCTAAGGAATGGTTCATAGTAGGCATTCTCTAAGATCACTGCCCATGTGTCTAATTTATGGCCTATATACCCTCATCTCTAAGGGCTTTAGGTATCTAATCTCTCCTTTTCAAACCTCTCTCCCTTTATTTTGTCTCCTCCTCTCCAGTGTCCTAACTTAAGCCTCATAGGGCCATCTCGGGTAACCCATGTATGGACTTTGCTTCTTTGTAGGATCCTATGTCACATGGAAGGTGTTACCCATCTCACCAAGAATAGAATATAACAAAAAGAATTCTTGCCAAAGGACTTAGTTGGAAGTTAGTTAGAAATAGTTATAGCATAAATTAGCTGCAAAGCAGAGTAGGAGAAGTTCGGTGTGGATCATGATGTCTATAAATAAGCTCTTCATGACTCAATTCTATGTACAATTTGACAAAAATCAATACAATAGCTCACTTCCTTCTTCTATTTCACTCCCTTTCATTTTTGCCTCATTCTTCTTTCATCTCTGCTCAGTGCCGAATAGTTCAATGAGTCAAAGTAACTTGGTATCAAAGCAAAATGATAACTTGTGATAGATACCTTCCATCAAGTGAGATGGCTTGAGGAAAGTAGAATCAGAATCCTCATAGCAATCAAAGTAATCGTTTCCAAGCCTTGAACAATTTACATTCTAATGTTGTTTCCATTGATGCGACCATTCAATTTGATAATATACATAGTCCATATTTCATTCAAAATGGTGATCATCCAAGAGTAGTACTTGATCACATATTCTTATTGGCTTGAATTCCTACTCTTGGTGTAGTGCTATGAAAGTAGCGCTTAGGGCGAAGAATAAACTTGGATTTGTGGATGGATTAGTGCCTCAACCTTCAGACATAGATTCACATTTTCAGGTATGGTTTTGATGTAATAACATGGTTATATCATGGCTAATTAATTCGGTGAGCAAGGAGATTGTAGAGAGCTTGTTATCACTCAACACAGCACAAGCTATTTGGAACAATTTGAAGCATTGCTTTCATTAGAGCAACGGATTGTGAGTTTTTCAACTCAAACAAAGTCTCACTACCTTGTCACAAGGTGCAATGGATATTAGTGCTTACTTCAATGAGTTGAAGGTGCTTTTGGATGAACTTCAGACCTATCAACATGGAATCGATTACCAATAGCAAGAATCAGTATGCATAGGTTAGAACATAAATTTTGGTTATGGATCTCTTACCATCCCTGCCTAAAGTGATTAGTTTGGTAATACAAGCAGAAAGACAACAATCCATTGGTTTGGTACCTGGATCATTAGACACGTTTGCTTTCTCAGTTAATGCTTCATTAGAACAATCAACATCAGGAATAGCAGTTGTGGCAACTATTGGTAGAGGATGTTGGGATCACCCAATACATACTTATTGTGTAGCCTTGGGGCATCGTGCTAATAAGTATTAAAAGCTACACGGATATTTGCCTCGATTTCAATTGCAACAGCAGCAAGGAATTCATGTTCAGCTCGTGCAAAATCGATATGTCACTAATTGTGGTACATAGAACCCTGTTGTAGGAGCGTTAGCAAACTCTGCCGTTACTAATCCTTCTAACATCCTTACACCAAATTGATTCAATAGATGATCGCTCACCTAAGCAATCAACTACATTTACAACAATCATACATGTTTGATGTTGCAGAAGCTTTGATAAACACTAAACCAACAACTTCAAGTCTTTCATGTAATGTTCCATCCATATTTGTACTTGCAGCTTCTTAACCTCTCATTTCTTATCAATCCTAGGTATTACACACTGGCACCACTCATCACATTTGTTGTTCCCTAGATCTATTTACTCATCCTAGACCAGCTCACAATGTTCAAATATCACTACCTACTAGTACGAATATCGCTGTTTTGCGTATTCGCTTGGTTGTCATATCGTAGAATTTGGTTTCACATGATGTGCTTTACATTCCCAATTTAAGTTCAACTCGATCAGCATCAATTGCTTGATCTTGACAAACCAATATCATGTGACATCTACTAATTCATGTTGTTTGATCTAGGACCTCAAGCAAATAATTGGGAAGGGTAGATGAATTGGAAATTTGTATCTTCTTGAGCCATCTGATCCTTCTCCAAATTTTGCATTTTGCTTTTCTAGTTCTAGGATAGTATTATGGCATTCTAGGGTAGGACATCCTTCTTATTCAAGGATGCATTTGTTGGATCATGTTTTAGGAATCTCATCACATAGTGAGGAACATTCCACAATGCATTGTAAGGTTTGTCATCAGGCTAAACAATGAAAACCTACGTTTCCATTGAATAGAACTATGGTTGATTGGCCTATTGACTTGGTACATTTAGATGTTTGGGGACCATTTGCTACTACAATAATTGCAGGTCACAAATATTTTCTAACCTTGGTAGATGATCATTCCCGAGCAACTTGGGTGTATCTGCTTCAATCCAAGTCTAACATTCACTATGTTTTTCCTACTTTCTATCATTTCATGCAGACTTAGTTTGCTATCTCCATCAAAGCCATTTGCTCTAACAATGCTCCCGAGCTAATGTTTTGTGATATTTTGCAATCTAAAGGCACTTTTGCTTACCACTCTTGTCCAAATACCCCTTAGCAAAATGGTGTGGTTGAATGCAAGCACCAACACATCTTGAATGTCGCTCATGCACTATTTTTTTAGCCTAGTGTTCCTCTAACTTATTGGGGTGATTGCGTACAGACTACTTTTTATCTAATCAATTGAATTTTGTCTCCTTTGCTGCTTAACCGCAACCCATATGAAGTGCTTTATCATAAACTTCCAACTAAGCTATGTTCTCACCTGTTGCTAAGCTTGTTATAGTTAAACTTATTTTTGCATTAGTTGCTATATATAATTGGACCCTCACTCAATTAGATGTTAGCAATGCTTTTCTTCATGGCGAGCTGGCTGAAGAGGTCTATATGGATCTACCCCTTGGCTACTCTGGTCAACACAGTGTGCAAGCTGCAAAAATCAATATATGGGTTGAAGCAAGCCTCACGGCAATGGAACTAGAAGTTCACTGATGCGATGCTCAGCCAAGGTTTCACGCAGTTACAAAATGATCAGTCATTGTTCATCAAAGGGAGTCCTGACACCAACTTTATTGCACTTATTGTATGCGTTGATGATATAGTGATCATAGGTAACAATAACCATGCTGTGTTGCAATTGAAATAGGTTCTTAATCGCACCTTGAAAATGAGGGATCTGGGGACTCCTAAGTACTTCCTAAGCTTGGAAATTACCTACTCACAGTGAGGGATACTTTTTTATCAATGAAAATATGCACTTGAGCTATTGACAAACTCTATCTTTCTTGGCTGTAGGCCAGCATCTGTGCCGGTAGAACCTAATGACAAGCTATCTAAGGATGGAGGTAAGATACTTGACAACCTTGCTACCTATAGGCGTCTTGTAGGAAGACTCATCTACCTCACCATCATTTGCTCGGATCTGAGCTACTGTGTGAATATATTGAGTCAATATATGTCCACACCAAGAACTTCACTCTGGGAGGCAGCTCTTCGAGTGCTGCAATTTGTTCCTAATACCTCTGCAATAACGCTGAAAGCCTTTGCTGATGTTGATTGGGCAAGTTGTCTAGATACCAAAAGATCAATCAATGGAAACTACATTTTCCTCAACTCATCCTTGATTTCGTGGAAATCAAAGAAACAGAACGTGGTGGCTCGGTCAACTGCTGAAGCCGAGTATAGGTCTATGGCCAACCTAACTAGTGAAATTGTATGGGTTATTGGCATGCTACAGGACCTGAAGATTAAGCGTGAAGGTCCCACCCTGATGTATTGTGACAATGAAGCAGCGCTTCATATTGACTCTAATGCAGTCTTTCACAAGAGGACAAAGCACATTGGGTTGGATTGTCACTTCATAAGGGAAAAATTAAAGGCAGGACTGATCAAGACCTTGCATGCCAATACTCATCATCAGTTAGCAGATATCTTGACAAAGGCTTTATAGCCAAAGTAGTTTCGCTTTCTACTGGGAAAGATGGGGATGCATAACATCTATTCCCGTCTTGAGGGGGAGTCTCAGAAAGAACAGAATATAACAAAATGAATTCCCGCCAAAGGACTTAGTTGGAAGTTAATTAGAAATAGTTATAGCATAGATTAGCTACAGAGCAGAGTAGGAGATGTTCGGTGTGGATCATAATGTCTATAAATAAGCTGTTAATGACTCAATTCTATGTACAATTTGACAGAAATCAATACAATAGCTCAGTTCCCTCTTCTATTTCACTCCCTTTCATTTGCATCTCGTTCTTCTTCGTTCTCTATTCAGTGCCAAATAGCTCAATGGGTCAAAGTAACAACCCAGCTCTCGGAAGGAACCAGCACACGCTCTCCAACAGCTCCGGATTCTTCAACCAGGTAGAGCACCCAAAGGACAAACACCGGAGAGGACAGGAGAAAATAAGGGGATATAGGGTTTGAATGAAATGCAGAGAATGGGTACCAGTACCCCTTGGAGGTGGGGTTAGAATGGCCTGATATCCTACGTGCCTTGTGCATGGCACAGGTTGTCTGTCAGAGTCGGACCAGCTTGATGAGGTCGATTAGGGAGTCGAGAGGTCTTCAGGCAACTTGAAGGGCCAAAATAGGGAGGCCCGACTTTCTTTGGGATACGGTTTACATTTAACGAAGTTAGTCGGGCTGAGATTTGGTCATATGGGTCGGGTCTCAGTGAGATACAATCCATATCATTTAGTCTCCTACTTCATGAGGTGGCTGTTCGCAGGAAAGCACATGGTTTAATTTCTGCCTGCACTACTACGTGCAATCAACGGGTACAGAGATATGTTCAATGAGTTACTTTATAAATGCACTTGATAGGATAAGTCGTTATACAGATAAATAATTCAGATATCCAACAGCTTCGCTGACTAGGAGGGAGGATTTCAATTAGCGGACAAGTCTGGGATTAAAAAAATAAAAAAAACTGTTAAATTTATAAGGGATTTCTACTTAAAAGTTCAAACTGATAAATGACGATACCCAATTTTCTTATGAGCACACAATATTTTCTTCATTTAATCGATATGGGATTGTATATCTCAACACCCGACTTCATGTGGCAACGTGGTTCACTTTGCCACGTGTCATTAAATACCCGCCCTCAACAACTGTCTATGAGCCGGGTACTCTTCTTCTGGTCTCAAACGAGGGAGACAACTGACCACGAGTCGGGCAATTTTCTTCCGTACTCGAGCTTATATCAACTGACCACGAATCAGGGTTTTGGATTCGAGTTGGGCGAGGTGCAAGCCTACTAGTTTTGATGTCATGTTAAATTCATTGTGAGCCCATAAGGAATCGAACATGTTTCCACTTAAAAATTCAAACTGATAGGTGGCAGTATCCAACCTTCTTATAAGCCCACAACGTTTTCTTCATTTAATTGATGTGGGATCATATATCTCAACAGAAGCCATGCAGCCCATGTAAAAAGACATTTTGAATTGCATCATGGGATCCATTTATTCATTCATGGTCTACACACCAGCCCCGCGTCGTCACAGCAGGTTCCCATCTCGATCACTTGAACAAAAGATAGCGGTTCTACCTACATACCGCATCAAGGGCACCATCTTTCCATATAACGACTTTCTCAATTGAAAGTACTTGCCTTGTGGCCCTGGTTTGAGTGTGTCATTGGGCCCAGGCCCAGGCCCAACAGAATTTTGTAAGGGGTTGTTCGGCATCTCTTCCTCTTCAGCAAGTTTTTTGTTCGAGTTTTATGAATGAAGATAATTTATAGTTGCAGAGTTTTACAATTAAGTGGACAAATTTAATTCAAATATGAATTAGTCAAGTCTAATGGGTGTCTGCATACTAGAAGGAAGACTCACACTGAAAAAAAGCTAATTGTTTGAGTAACATGCATAAGCTTGATTCATTTTATAGAAATCTGATTAGACACATGGTTGTGAGGTTCAACCCGGATCAATCATAGCCCCAACTAAAATCTTGGATACCTAAAAAAGAAATGGATTTTCTTGTAGAAAATTCACCGATAATATAGTCTTCTAGCATGGAAACGGACATCCTCTTGAAAATTCAAAACAAGGATCTTTAACCAAACACCAACTGAACACACTGAATAATCAAAACCAAACACACGGAAACTCTGCCCTAATCTCTTCCAATCGCCGTTCTAAAAATCGTGCCGGCTGAATTGCTTGGTCGACAAGTACGCAATTCAAGTGAAGGAAGCTTCATCGAAGACGAGAGACTGACACATAGTAAATGTACAAGTCGCGATCTAAACTTTAGTATGGTTTGACTGAGTTTCACTATAACACTTTTAGTTTGGTCCAAATCAGGTCAGTGCATATTCCAATCTTTTGAACTCAATAACTTCCCTTTATGTTCTTGAATGTTGAAATCCTCACTTCTTTAGCTGAATGGTCCAATATTTCAATGAATCTAGCCTTGCTACACTCCGAAGTTCCCATTGCATTTTTCTCCTATTGATATGTGATGTTTGCTCCTTCGTGGAAGGAAGCAAAACTCCTATTTTGCAGAGCATATAGAGAGAGACATTATCTCAACTCTTTGCTATTCAACCGCTAACATATCAGGAGAATTGAACAGCGACCGCTCGATGCTGGCCCTGTCAATTAATTAGTGCGGGGCCACAGGAGGCCTAATTATAATCTAGGAAGACAGTATCCTACGAGTTCAACAAGTGTGAGAATGAATTTGGACATGAAATATGAAGTCAACAAATTGAATGGGAACGAACCCTCTACGACTAGATCACTATCGTTGGCGATAGAGAGAGGCATAGATGGCTTGTGTGTTTTGGTCTCCCTTTGACTTTGAAGTGGGACAACTTCATTTTCATTAGTTGGGAATTTAGATTTGATCTTGACTGCATTTTATTTTCGTATCCTTTTGTAATTCGCACCAACCGAATTCCGTCCTCTCCCTTTCATTTGTCTCGTCTTCGAGGAACCGTGCATGGACTTTTGGGGGAGAGGTGCCGGCTGACAACTCCTTGGATTTAGAAGAAAAAAAGGGGTAAAATATTTTACTTTTTTAAAAATCTTATTTTACCATCCGACATATTCTCTTAATTTTTATGTAAAATTTATTAGTGATGGTATAAGAATTTGTTTCGATATCCACCAAAAAATTAAGCAAATAGGGCATTATTTTCTTCTATGCTCCAAATAAGGTCACACCAATTACCAATAAAATAAATCATGAGCTGGATTTTTTTTTTCTGAACTCTAATGTGATGACCACAATTTCCACTTTGACATCACAATAATCGACCATGAGTAAGACGTTTTCTTTTCAAACTTACTCTTTCTGAGGTGCGCAGCCACGCTGTAACTCACTCCTTTATTATGTAAAATTTCTTATAAGAGATTTCACATATTCCCATCCCAAAACTCAAGTGAATAAATAAGAACACCCAACTTTCAAAAATACGAAAATTTTTTTCATTAAGTTTTGGCCATGAAATTGGATTTATTTATACTTCGTTATGCGCATCCCCAAATTCCTCCATCTAGATAAATTTGTACTCTGTTAAGACGAGAAAGAATAAAAGAAGCTTATTTTCACTGGATTCTGGGCAACTATCTCGACCATGCCATTTGAGAGTGAGACAGTCTTACACGATCAACCACTCCACCTTTATTTTCTGGTCTTAATTTCTTAGGATTTTGAATGTTGAGTAAATTAACTAATCTATCCATGAGAGGTGTACTTCATATTAATTCGGTCTTCTTTTAAAATTTCACATTAACATTGTTTATCTAAACATCAATGTCGTCCTTAACGTAGAAATTTCGTCATTCTATACGTCAATTTCATTCATCTAAACATCGGTTTCTTCCTTCTATACATTAATTAAGTCCTCAACATGTCATTTTTGTCCTTAATGATACATTGGAAATCCAATTGATGTATAGAAGGGCGAAATTAATTAATGTTGAAAAAGGGAAATTGATTTTTAGAGAGACGATATTAACATAAAAATTTAGGAGATTGCCGAATTGATATAAAATGTAATTTTTTATGAATGAATGAATTAATTTACTATTAAAAGTTTAAAAGGGGTGGAGGAGGCAGGGCCGCCTCCATTAATTTTTGTCAACAAGCACTTAATGAAAGCAAACTGGTCACTTTTGAGAACCGGATTTTTTTTTCTTTTTTGAATTTCTGCCCGATTTTTCTTCCCTCTGCATAGTGCTGCTGCTGATACATACATCTTATTATAAATTTAATTCTTTCTTTTACCCCAAACGAGGCTCATCATTTAAGAGTAAACAACAAGAAAAATAAAATAAAATAAAGTTTGTATTCAAAATTTTGTTAAATTTACATGAAAAATAATATCACATTAAATTCGCTCTCTTGATAAAATTAGGTTATGAGCAGTGAAATTCTTTCTCGCATTAGTTAAATCCTAGATTTTTTTGTTTGACTCAATCAGTCATGAGAGTTCTTAGTAAATTTCGAAAATCACGGATTGTTAAACAGTTGATACTGGCATTGAATCTTGCCAACATGGCATGTTGGCATATTGATTGTAGTATGACATGGCAATGATACATCAGACATCAAAATGATGACTTGGCAATGCCAAGTTATATTGACACTACATGGTATTTAGGCGTTATATACATGAGTTAAAAATAAGACTTTCGAGAGTGATTGAGCCAAATTTAACATTTAAGTTCTTGATGTAAAAAATAATCAAAATTTTAGTACTCCGAAATGTAATTGAGGTCCAAAAAATATCGTGGAGACATTAATCTCGCTGACATCATTGTTAATGGAACTAACGTCTATTCGTGCCTACCAATTATGACGCTAGAACAGAGATACAAATATATACAATTCACATTGAAATGAATCTAAATACGTGACATATAAAAATTTAAAGTGATATAGAACTCTTTTATGGATTATTCTTAAAATTAATATTTTAATTAAATATGTATTTTTTTGTTATTCTTTCAAATTTAAAATGAATTTTTTGTGTATCATAATCGGATATAAATTATAAGTCAATTATCAAATTTAGTACATTGGTTATTTTTCTATCAAGTTATTCTATATGGTACTATGCCACATCAGTACCACATATGACACCGTTAGTTACGTTAACAAAATTAATGTGACATGTAAGATAATTTGACGGGGAATAGAAATAATGCTAAAATTGATGAACAAAGTAAAATTGATACCTTATTAGGATACAAAAAATTCATGCTAAATTTCAAAATTTGTGTTTACATGAAATTTTAACCCTTATTTTGATTAGTTTATATTTCTAATATGAGATTTAATCATCAGTAATTATTTTGACGCGATAAAGTAGCTTAAACTTACTATCTATTCTTAAACTTAAATGCTCATAATAAACAACTACTCACAAGTGGAGTATTTTTTTAATTCTTACTTGAATGAGGAGGATAATTAACTATTGATTGCACTTTTTTCTTTATCCCGTTAACAACAATGATTCACAAGTGAGGCAATTTTCTTTCATGTTCATACTTAATGACAGTGTCTTATGCACTCGAGTTGCAACAGTGGACCATGAGTCGGGAGTTTTCTTTTAGAATCGGCCCTAATGAGGCGTAGGCCTGAACAACTGTCCGTTCTAAAATCATGTAAATTTTGTTAGTACATTTTTATATCCCTTTGTGGAGAGCCAAAAATTATGCACTTCTTGAAAGGCGATCAGACAAGTAGTCAAGGCAGAACACCCACAAAGTTCAGCGACGGTGCTCCGAACCTCGGCGAGAAATGTTTTTTCAGCACCAGATTACTACGGTGGAACAAAATGGGATCGGGCTCGTGACCCCACCGGAACTTAGTGGGATAACACCTAGAAGCAAATTCATAATAAAAAAACGTTACTACCGCACGTCTTATATTCAAAGAATTTTTTTTAAGACTACATGAAATTAAATAAAACCACCTATGTTACGGCCTAAATAAAGTACCTATGAGAGTAGCAAAGAGTGGGGGACAAGGGGATTCCCTTTCTACAGAGAATTTGTGTCCAATTAGGTTATAAATCACGATATAACTATATATATATATATATTTGCCTATGACCAACCTAAGACCATGGTCGGTGTACTTCAATTTGGAATATTCAATTCTCTCATTCTCCTCAAATTAATTAAGGGTCTATCGATTCCATACCTTATGTGCACACGATAAACAATTATAACTTTCTATATATATATATATATATATTATAGTTATCCTTAATTAAAGGGTAGTCATAACCCTTTTGTTCAAATTTTATAAATAAGTTTGTAAAAAATATATCAATATAATCTTTTCAAATCTAAAAAAATTATAAATAGTATAAAATTTAAATTTATTATTCTAAAAAAAACAAACACTAACAAATTTAATAAACCCTAAAAATGTCATAAAATCCAAAAAATAGTCATAAAAAATAAAAACTTAATATTTGTCTTTTCTATAATTAAAGAATTAGAAAATCTAAAATTTCATTTTTAGTATATCAATAATGGTAACTTTTATATTTGGCAATAAAGAATTAATTGAGTGTAATTGTTTCTAAAATTAATTAACGGGTATATCAGGCACGGGAAAAAAATGTGATTAGTGCATTTNAAAATAAAAACTTAATATTTGTCTTTTCTATAATTAAAGAATTAGAAAATCTAAAATTTCATTTTTAGTATATCAATAATGGTAACTTTTATATTTGGCAATAAAGAATTAATTGAGTGTAATTGTTTCTAAAATTAATTAACGGGTATATCAGGCACGGGAAAAAAATGTGATTAGTGCATTTAATGTTCATTTTATTATATATAGGAACAAATCATCCCTTCTCCTGTACCCTAAGGACACAAAATAGAAAAATCTTCTTTTTTTTCTATTACACTATGTAGTTTCCTAGGTCAAGTGAAGCGCACCTCGAAACTAATTTGTGGTTGGGCCAGGATTTTTAGAAAAATTTCCATCAACCTTTCCAACCTAGAATTCTATCCATAGATCACCCATTTGGATGCCTAGTAAGGAACCATTAGTCCAATCTTAAGTGATAGAAATAGAAAAATTCATTAATTAAATATACAAACAATTTTTACATTATTCAACGTTATAACATCAATTAATAATTTGTATAAGTTTTAAACGTGATAAATTGGAAAGCATTGGTATGTTTTCTCTTTATAATATACTAAAAATAATTATCCTCGAAACATCTTTTCAAAAGGCTGAGGTTTTAATATAGATAAATATGGGGAAATAGATTCGGTTCAAAACCCACTGGTGATGGCAGATAAATACATAATGCAGGTAACTGTTCGTACCACCTTCAACAGTGATATGATCAATTAAAGGATAGGTAAAATGTCTAAGAGATTATAGCGAAATTTCCTAAAATATGCATGACCTAAATTTTATAATTTTTTTCATAAAATAGCATACACGTTAGCACCCGTTAAATATTTTGTCCGTTCCTAATGTGACGGTAACAATTGGGTAGATTTTTCGCACGTTGCACTCTGTTTTAGTTGTCACGTGTCAAAAGGCAGGCCACATGGATACGCCACATAAGTAGTTAATAGAAAAAAAATGCTATTAGTACTCATAATATTTTGTAAAAAGTTAAGTATTATGCCAACTAGACCGACATTGAAGATGGATCGCGTGTATTTATTTTAAAGAAAACCTGGAAGATATCATGATTTCCCCAGAAATTTAGTTCACTCAATTAAAATTCAATGGGAAAACAAGAAGAAACAGGAATCTACTGCTGCAGCAACTCATTGTCATGATCACCGGGACACATCAATTGAATGCTCTTTCATGTCCCTTTTCTGTTTAATAAAAGCGGGCGTGCTGTGCTCTCTTTCTGTCATCCGGTTTCGTTTCTTGTTTTGCTGTTTTCCTCTTCTTCTTTGCTTTTATGCAGACGTAATCCTAACAATCACAACGCACAGACTCTTGAGCGACAGAGAAACTGCCAGGAATGAAGATTGCCTCAGCATATATACAAAAGTGGGGGAATAAAGTAAAGTGGAAGTTTCAAAATGTTAAATTCGTTGTAAACTCATAAGGGATTGGACCCGTTTCCACTTAAAAGCTCAAGCTAATAGGTGGCGCTACCCAACCTTCTTATAAGCGCACAACGTTTTCTTTATTTAATCGATATGAGATCGTATATCTTAACACCCGTCCTCACGTGGCAACGTGATCTACTTTGTCACGTGCCATTAAACACTTGCCCTCAACACTGTCTACAAGCCGGGTACTCTTCTTCCGATCTCAAACGAGGGGGACAACTAGCCATGAGTCAGGCAATTTTCTTCTGTACTCGGANCCTCCGATCTCAAACGAGGGGGACAACTAGTCATGAGTCAGGCAATTTTCTTCTGTACTCGGACTTATATTAACTGACCACGAGCCAGGGTTATGGACTCGGGTCGGGCGAGGTGTGAGCCTACTGGCTTTGATACCATGTTAAATTCGTTGTAAGCCCATAAGGGATCGGACCTGTTTCCACTTAAAAGCTCAAGCTAATAGGTGGCAGTACCCAAACTTCTTATAAGTCTACAACATTTTATTCATTTAATCAATATGTGATTGTATATCTCAACATAAAATTTTGTCATTTTTCCCATTAAGTCCTATAGATTTAATTTTGATTCATTCAGTTCTATAACTTGTATTCCGTAATTTACACGACACCTAGATGTTATCAGACTGTTAGATAGGCGATGGCTCCGGCATAATGGCATCGAACTTTGTTAATGCAACACATTTTGAATCGGACTTGAACATTCTGACGTGCATGGCGATTTAATGTGTGATAAGTTTTTGGCAGCTCTAATTGCCTGTCCTAAAAGCTCATCTTTAGGTTTGATCTATCCAATTATCAACTTGATCCTGAAATTTAAATAAAAGATTACCTTAGAGTTCACTTGTTTCTTTGTTTCCGTACTATCAAACATAAATTACCTTATGTGGGTATTAAGAAATCCCACTGTGTCATTTTTAAGAGACTTTTCTCATAAAAAAAAATAAAGATGTTTGGAAAATATTCAATTTACGAAAAATAATTCAGCAATATGCGTGTCCCGATCATGCAATTAAGATTGATATTAGTGATTTTCATATTAAGTTCATATTTATTGCTTTGTAAGAAGGCTCGGAGAGAGATGCATATCTAAAAACAAATTATCTAAATATGTAAATTAGTTGAGATATTTCGATATATCTAAAAGAATAGAGCATGGTGTAGTGGCACAATAATTAAGAAATTATAAGTTAAATTCTCATCGTGAAACTATATGTATCTTTTATTTCATCCCTACTTCTACTATCCTATTCTAAGCTCATGAAACTCCTGAGTAAAAAAAAAAAGAGCATTACTCTTATACGATGATATACTATTCTTAATTTCTCTTAACTTTCCCGAATTAAAAGGCTAATCCTGGCATAATCTTGGCCAATTATTTCCTCTCCTTTTTTGTGGTTTTTTTATTATCTCCTTTTATTTTTTTAATTTTCAGAATTTATTTTAATTTGAAAAGTACCTTTTGGTTGGAGAATTTTAATGCAACATTACGACCAAAGTGGTAAAAATACGATAGGTTAAGAAAAAAATTGATAAAAAAATATTTATGGTGAAAGTGACAAAAATAGAAAATGTTGTTGAACAAACTTTTATTTGTTCTTTTTTTTTGTTGTTGTTGTGGCTCTAGTCTCAATCTTTAAGATTTTCCAGATACGCAGAAAATATTATTAGAAATTAGTGTTAATTGTGGAATTTTCCTATTTAGTTGAACAAATATTACAAATATTGCACGTGGATGAGTAACGTTCAATTAATTGGTTGTATTACCCACAGTGGATAAATACTTCTCATTTTTTTTAAATAAATTATTTGGTGTTCATAAGTTGTTGAACCTTAATTAATATATATTTGAACCAGATCAGCTCACTAAGAGGCCGAGCTCCCCAGGATAAGTTAATCCAAAAGTTTAGTTAAACAGAAATGATAATGAATCATCTTAACAAATTTATTTTGGTGGATAAATAATCTTCATATCTTTATTGGTCGGTTGGATCATAATATGGCATATTTACAGAGTACTTTCTCACAACATCTAAAAAGATTCGTTTCTATTTAATCCGATCCAAGCATTATGTATGTCGTTTTACACGGGCTGTCCTCGATTTCCAGGATCATTCATTGCCCAACTTTCTTCGACCAACTACCAAAGTACAGTGTCCTTTTGGACCTTTCACGTTGTTGGTAATTGAATTCCTCCCTCTCTAGGAAAATGCTCGTCGATAGAATGACAGATTTTCAAGTAATAAGACTTCTACCGACTAAATGTGAATAGTTTTCTTTGAAAATGCATTAAAAAAAAATATTCCAATTGGAAACCTTGCAGCACAAGGCTGCTTACTTAGGTGCATGTGCCAACCCACGTAAAGGACACATTTCATGTTAAGATCTTCGACTAGCAAAGTATTAAGCATCTTACAAATTGCGTATTAGAATTCTAAACATAAAATTAGTTGAAATAAGGCATATTAGAATATGCAATGGTACTGGAGTCAAATCAATGGGAACGGAGAATTCATTATTCAATTGATTCATTCATTGAATAACACTATCTTAATGACAATATTACCTTAAATATGCTAAAATATTATGTACTGATAAGGGACATCTCTGACACTTCACTTCAAGACAAGAACATGGTAGGATGCTCATCTTGCACGATGAGATGGCAACTTGTATTTTGAACATCCGATCAAGGTGGTTGATGGGTAGCATGACTTCTTGACCCAACAACAACAAGAAAATAAACTTGAGCATTTTACTTTGATAGTCAAAAAACAACAATTGACTCGAGCTTTCTTCGTTTTAAAGATCCAATGGGGGTTGAGCCTTTTCTTCTTTGATTTAGAGGCCGGAGGTGGTAAATCAATGTCTTTTATATGTAATCGTCCTATTATGATACTATGTAAAATTTTAAAATAAAATGAAAAGTGATAATGGATATTGAAATATGTTGTGACAATAGGGATTATATCGAATATAATAGAGAGAATTTATTGGAGTGGACTAACATTTTCATCCTTGAATTTATCACACATAAATTAGAAATTTTATCAATTTAATATAAATATTTGCATTACATCAAGCACTAAGGTTTTCCTATTAAATTATTTCAACGGAGATCCCATGCGTCATTCCAACTAGCGTTGATGTGTCATTTGACACATTTGATTTCCATTGAAGTGATTTAGTGAAAGGATATTAGTATTAGATGGAATGCAAATATTTTAATTTAATTGATGGGATTTCAATTTTAGGTTGTCAAGTCTTAGCATTCGATAAATTTAGGGATCAAAACGTAAGTTTACTCAAATTTATTATTATTATCAACTCACTGAATAATATAATAAACCTATCTATTCATAGATTATAATAAAAGAATTATATCTAAAAGTAAATATTAATAAATAATAATAATATCTAAATATAATATTTAAAAAGTCACAAATATATCTTTTCTAAGGTTAACACAATTTGATTATGAAATATTGTGTGTTTCGAATATCCCAATTCATAGAGTTTTTTCCCCCTCGATATTATATATATATATATATATATATATATCTGAACAGGAGCAGTCGTTAGGTGAACTTCATAGTTTTGAATCGTCTGCATTATGTCAATTCTGATACACACACGTCAAATCCCCGTGTTGCATATAAGCATGTCTCACGTCGTGTGCCGACAATCTTTTCCATCCCGTGGGCATTGTGTGCCTGCTACTATCGTTGACTCTATCGTTCTTGATCGACATTTCAGTTGGAAAACAATTGAACTTAATTGAGAGAACCCTTGAAAGCTAGTAAATGAGAGACAAAATAAGACACAGTATTCTTCACCTGAGAGCTTTATTAATCTAGGAGGCTAATAAGCTACTATCGTGAAGTATTATGAGTAATCGAAGTACTCACAACTTCTCAAGCAATAAAAACTAATAAGGGAATAAATTATCGGGACGGAGTAGAATTATCATTTCACTATCTTTGCCTTGTGGGGCAATGTTAACCCTAATACATGTAGAGCTTTATAAATATCTCACATCTTTTGGGTAGAGGATATACTATTCTCTTCACTCACTCACTCTAGATAGATATATGCCGGTCCATGTAAAATGTCTCTTCTTTCCTCGACTCGAGCGTCGGAGGGTCGGCTTGGACCGCAGAAGACCCAAAGCATGGTGGATTAATTACTCAAAGACCCATCCATAAAAAATAAAAGAAACTGTTGCACACAATTTGAGTTGATGACCTTATTTTAGCATTATGGCACTGATATATCCTCAGTTTATTGACGGAGACAAAATTTCCATTTAGCACGTATGTATGCACGTTACCAGAAACTAGTGATAATCTCCTGCAAGGATAAATAATAATGACTTACTTAAACTTCAAATTAACAAATTTCTATTGAATTCATTGTAGGTCATTAAGGGATCAGACCTATAAACACTTGAAAACTTAATCTAATAGAGAGTGGTACTCAATTATCATATAAACTCACAACCTTTTTTTTTTTATTTAATCGATATAAGATTATATATATTAACAAAACTTATTTTTATCGTTAATAATAACTAAAATATATATTTTTTTTATTGTTACTTATTTTGTATCCTTGGGTGTAGGATACACAAAGCCAATTTCTACATTTGAAAATTTGAAATTTCATTGTGCACATAAAAAAAAAAAAAGAAGAACGGAAAAAAGAAACTGAAATAACAATCATAGGAGAAGGTGAGGAAATTCCAAAGCTGCCAAAATATCTTTTTATCTTTTTTTAATAATAATAATAATAATAACAAATATTTTTACTAAACAAAATTAGGTAGCACTATGTTTGGGTGGCCCTCGGAGAAGCATAGGAATTGATAATTTGATCTAAATCTTGAGCAAGAAGGTTACCGCCTAGGAATCAACGTCGTCGCCAACCTGAAAAATAGAGAAAATGTTACCATAAATTCTATATATTGTGAAAATACAGTAAGTAAGCCTTATAAATTTTAAAATGACTAAATAAATCATATTATTTGCCTCTGTTACATATTGAAATCCGTTCAACCACTTACCTTAATAAAGATGCTAGTATGTATTTATCGCCTTTGTTTTTGTCTTACATGTTATTTTCATTGAGATATATGATCTCATATCGATTAAATCAAGAAAAAATTGTAAACTTATAAGAAGATTTGATACTATCACCTATCAGCTTAACTTTTTAAATTGAAATGAACTCGATCCCTTATGGGCTAGGGATCACAACGAATTTAATAAGATATTAGAACCAATTAGTTTGCATTTTGCCCAACCCGAGTCCAAAAACTTGGCTAGTGGTCAATTGATATAAGTTCAAGTACAACAGAAAATTGCCCAACTTGTGACCAGTTGTCCCATTCATTCGAGACTGAAAGAAGAATACTCGACTTGTAAACAATTATTGAGGGTGGGTGTTTAATGGCACGTGACAAAGTGGATTACGTAGTCATGTGAGGGCAGTTGTTGAGATATATGGTTTTACATTGATTAAATGAAGAAAAAGTTGTGTACTTATAAGAAGGTTAGATACCGCCATCTATTAATTTAAACTATTAAGTGAAAATATATCCGATTCCTTATAAACTATGGATCACAACGAATTTAACAATTTTCCCTTGTTGTGTTGGATAACATTTTTAATTAATACTTCTTTCCCTCTTGTTAATGCCACTTTATCACATTGTCCGTGTCAATTAAGAATGTTATCCAGCTCAACAACTGATAATCATATGTAGGGCAAAAATACTGCAATTAGTACATGTTGGCATTTTCATTATTGTACGTGATAGAATGGATTTCAATATGTAACAGACATAAACATGAAGGACTTATTTGGCCACTTGTAGAACTTATTTGATAGATTTTTAAAATATATGGGACTATTTACAACATTATCTCCTCGAAAAATAATGGAAGAGTTTGAGGAAACCTAGTACTATATTCTTGATTTTCTAATTACAAATAAAAGAATCAATTGAGTATTATGATATTGTAACCAAGATGAATGTGACTCCAGTCATCATCCCGATATGTGAAAAACCTATGTACCGTGTTTGATACGTAGGAATGGAATCGAAATTCGAATGATCTTATGAGTGGAATGAGAATGAATGGTTATCATCATTTTTCTATTTGGTAACATCTTTAAAAATAATATAATGGATTTTGATATAAAATTTAATTTACCAATTATACCCTTATTTGTAATTTACTAAGACTTTCATAATTTTTAAAAATATTTATAATGTCGATATTTTCTTATTTTTATCTTAATTTTTTTGTAATTCAAGTTATAATTTCACATTTCTCTACGATTTTGTAATTAAAAATTGTAATTATTTAATTGTCCTATAATATTTTTTACAAAATTATAATATTTTTTGATGAATTTTTAGAATTTTTTGCAATTGATAAAGGCTTTATAAATAGTTTTAATAATTTATTATTTTATACAAAATTATTTTTTTAATAATTTTGAACTGTTGAGAATTGATTTTTATAATTTTTTATTTTTAAAAATAAATATAATAGTAAAATTGGTAAAGTATAAAAAGGAATGATCATTCTTTAGTTCAGCCAAATGAATGAAATAAGATGAATGAAAAGGAATCGGAATGGTCATGCTTGTTCTTTTAGGCGCAACTAAATGTAAAGAACGAAATTGAAGGTCGAATGATCATTCCAATTCTAATTCCATTCCTACCTACCAAGTGAGGTCATATTGTAATTAGTGCATGGATAGTAAATATGATAAGTGGTTTAGCTTATTTGATGTTAGTAATATTTTTCTAGGACTATTCTCCGTGGAGAATATTCTCATGTTTTAAACTCTATATCAAGGAGCTTATTTTTTAGTTTTGATTAAATCTGATTTATTTGAGAATATGATACACAAGAGTGTTTTTTTTTTTTATTGCATATGATTAAATAAAGATCAAATTCAAACAATTAGTATTGCACATGACTCCATCCCTCATTTCTTGCCATATCAACTGCGAGCAAAATGGCACTCGCTTCAGTTTGGATAGCTGAGATTGCATGTTACTTCTTGTGGTAGGATTGAAAGTAGTCGTCTGCACATCTTGTTGTTCTTGCCAAGCATGCCCTACCATTAAGAAAAGATGCACTAGTGCTAATAAGTACTCCTCCCTCCCCTAAACATTCATTAGCATATTGAGAGATGCCAAGACGACATTCACTCTGTTTATTTTGTTCAATCTTGCTAGTGTGGTTAGCAGAGTGTTCTCTAAAAGATCAATTAATTTCTTACAAGAGGTCTACCACATGAGTATGTTTATTTGAATATTTTGCTTTGTTTCTATGTTACTATAGATAATATAAGACCAAAGTGTCATGTAGCTGAAAGTGGGCAATCGGTAATGAGATTTACAAAATCTTTAAACGGAGAAATTATGAAAGTTGCAATTTCTAAGGAGTTCCTAACAATAAAATCCGTATTCCATAATCCCCATCATGATTGTCTCCAAACAAGGCAATCCCGTAAATGATGCTCTTCACAACTAAAGCTAGAATTGCAAAGTAGGCATAGCATAGATCACCCTTTTGCAAATTCCAGGGGAGACAATTGATCGCACATCTCCACAGGTAAATTTTAAACCGTCCATGTATTTTAATTTTCCAAAGTTTTTTTATAATAAATTTAATTGAGAAAAATATGGGTTATTCAGATTTTGATCTAAATGATACTATGACTTAACAAAGAAGTTTCTAAATTGATTAGGCAACCAGATGGCGTCATTTGGCCGGCTGGCTTGGGGAAGATGAATTCTACAATTGTTCATGGCAATTATGTCTATAAATAATTGCTTTATTAAATCAGTGTTCCATACTTGGATATCACCGGTTATGATTAGATCTACAACTATCATATTTATGTCGATTCTAAATTGATCAAGTAGTCAGTATTGTTGGGGATCCATGGCTCTTTCTAGACCTTGGTGTTAAGTCCATCCCCAGTTCTTTTAATTATGCCCTCTTTAATGGTCTCTTTACAATTTTGTAAGCCCTTCCAGATAAAAGAATTACCAATTTTCCTAGGCTCTAAGTATTGCGATATTCACTTATCAGTATCGTAGCCACATGGTTGTTTGGTTGGTTTACTTGTTAGTCCCTATATTATCTGGGACAATAAATCTTTTTTAAGATCTTCTACTGTTCTAAAGCTAATCCCACCAAAGTTTCTTGGTTTGCAAATTCTTAACCAATTCATTGGGGGTGTAGTATGCTTTTTATTCTAGAGATTTACCCCCACTAAAACTTTTTGGTGATACTATCTATCTTTTTCGTTGTTTTGTTTGGTAGTATGAAGCATAGTTTTTAAAACCGGACTGGGCCGGGAACCGGTGTAGTCATGGGTTCATGGGTCGGACCGGG
>CXYZ01010056.1:22824-65390 GCA_900006705.1 Sonneratia caseolaris | reverse complement strand
GGTCGAACTGGCCGGCCCGGTCCGGTTTTTAAAACTATGGTATGAAGAGAGACATAGTATAAGCTAATATGCTTGACATTATTGTCTTTATTAACGTGGCTCGTCCTACCCACGGAGTGTGAGCCTTCGAGGAAGCCAAACTTATTGTCTAACTTTTCAATGAGGAATTGAAAAGATTATATTTTCATACGAGAAATGAACATTGAGTTGCCCAGATACTTTACATTTATTTTATTCCTACCTTTTTCTTGGCTAGTCTTTTATCTTGTCGAGCTGTGTTGTAAGAAAAGTGGATTCCCAACTTCTTTGATATTAATGTTCCTCCCAGACCAGAGACATAATTTTCCTAAAAGCTTCTTACAGTTTTTTATGTTTTAATTATTTGCTTGAGTAAACACAATCAAGTCATTGGCAAACAGAAGATGTGTGATCAGATGGAGTTTCTCGCCAGTTTGATTTCTCTAATTTTATTTGTTTCTTTAGCTCTGAATAGCAATCTGAAAAGAACCTCCATAGATAGAATGAGAAGGCAGGAGGACGAGGGTTCCCCCTGCCCTCAGACCTCTGGATGACTCAAAAAAATCATTAGGGGATTCACCGAACAGAATTGAGAAAGAAGCAGTGGTAACACACTTCGTAATCCAATTAAGATGCTTTGAAATTCTAAAAATCAAATTCCATTCAAGTTTATCAAATGCTTTAAGTATCAATTTTTATTCCCATCCACCCTCAACGTGATCCAGTGTTTTTCACAGCGTGGAGAACTTCTTGGATAATGAAAAAATAGTTGAAAATTATTTTTCCCTTATTGAAGGCTGCTTTGGGGTTTATAATTTTTCCCAATGTTTCTTTTACTCGATTTGCAATTATTTTGGTTGTTATTTTATAGCATGTGTTTGTGAGACTTATTGGTCTAAATTCCTAAGTTTTTTGCTCCATTTCTAGAGACTTACGTGTTTGTGAGACTTATTTCTAGAGATGGAAGTGTTAAGGAAGAAGGCGTTCACATAGAGAGAGAATTCCCTTCTTGCTAATGGTCCTGGTTGAATTGAGATGAACTAACAAGAGTGGTATTAAAGTTTCATTCTCAACTTTCTCTCTCTAAGGCTCCTATTGTGGTGAAGATCCATATCAAGATGTCGGATTTTGATCGCGATAGTAACAAAAGAAACATGAGAAGTAAGACGACAAAGATGAACACTAGAATTATTTGGTAAAACCCTTTTGTGAGGAAAACGTAGAGGGCACAGAGCCAGCAATCCACTAAATCAATTAAGACGATACAACTTTCAAAGATGTCTCAATCTCATTCCCAAGCCACTATCACAAGCCCTCTTTAAAAAAGAGTTCCAAATTTGATCTCTCAAGTTCTCATGCAGTTGCATTATCGACAAGTTTATCAAAAAGATTACACCATATCACTATTGTCCTTTGGTACCTTGGTATAATATATCCTCACAACTTCATTTATTTATAATCCTAATACATAATCCCACATATTATAATATTGTGATCTCGGAAATATATTATTATAGAAAAATCTCTCTTACCAAGGAAACTACCAAATATACCAAGATATTGCAATATTCACATTTTTAACAAAGTGTCATGGTGCTAGGATGAATTATGTGACATTCTAGAGTCTCATTGCATAGTACCAAATGCATTATACCTTCTAGTGCCATGACACTAAATATAGAGTGTTATGACACTCTTCACACGTGTTATTTTCATCTTAAACTCAATACCCAAGACTTGTAATAGATATTTTTCACTCCTAGGTCTTCTCACAAGCTTCTGACATGATGCGAGACACACTCAGCAAATTGCCACCTTAGCTTGCTTCAAGCCAACCATCATCAATCTCGGATTTCCTTGCTCCGCTCAGCCCATTCATAGGCTCGCCCCCTTTGTGAGTACACTACTCAAGTGCAAGAATCTCTTGGACTTACTTACTCAAGGTGCCAAGCTCCATCAGCACTTTTGTAGGTTGCTAGCTGACCAACCAACAAGTCGACTTTGACATGGCTTCAGTGTTCTCCAAGACCACCCTCTTTGAAGCTCAAATCATTCAAATGATGTTGACTGCTTTCTCTACCTATCCTGAGTATGCTTCTTTTTCCATAAAGGTTGTCGCCTCTCTACAAGCCTCCCTAACCGACCAATCTCTACCTCCAAAAGTTGAGTTTTGGTAGTCTCATCTGACTCTACCATCCTCTAAGGTGCTTCTACTTTCTCTTAGGTTCCGTCCTTAAGCTACCTGGCCACAATAGGTTTATTAAAGGACACATACATAGTCACGAGGGATTTTTAGGGCTTACTTAGAGAAATCAAGTTTCTTTTACGTTTAGGGATGTGCCTAACTATCACAGGGCTCAATGTGGGCCACAAATTTTTCCGCACCCCGCTAGGCGTTGACACTCCACTTGCCAACCAGCCACACACTCACCGCGCGTACCGTTAAGGCCAAATGATCACCGAACCGAAGAAGCAACACCAAGTGACATAAGAACACAATTGGGAAAACGCAACTCGTATTCACATCTATTACAAGTACACGAAAAACCCAATCCCAGATCAGAACACTTACACGCAACCTCACGAGCCTATGCTTCATAGTCTCCTACTGCTTGCACTCCCTACTCGTCTCGTGTCTTCCCTCAAGAACACCGGGTTGCTGCCCCACTCGACTTCCACTCCCTTGGAATCTCGGACTTGTTGTGTTCCTCGACTGATCTGGTCCCTCTTGGTGCTCTCCTCACCTTTGCTTGGAGTCTGGTGTCTCTCGCCTCTTTGCTGCTTCTTGGCTGCCCTACTGAATGAGGCTGACCTCCTTTATATAGGGGAGCTGAGCAGATCTGATATGGCAATTGATAGGTTTGAATCCCTTGATTCTCTCCATCAGATCTCGATCCGTTCAATCCTGGCTGTTGATCTGCAATCTCCAAGATTGTTTCCATAACGGATTGCCTTACCATATCCCGGGAGGATCTTCCTGGATTTCCCTGGATTGACTTGGCGCCAGCTTAGCCTCGTTGTCCAGGTTCATCCCCCTCTAGGATGCACGTCCATGATCTCCTTCCCAAGATCACGGCCGTCTGAACGGGATTGCTGCGTCCACCGGTGCTCGAGCATGGTCAAGGACTTAACTGATCTCCACAAGTAGTCAACTCCCCTGCCGCTAAGCCTCCCTTAGCGTCTGCCGGGCGTGTTGAGTTGTGCGCACTCCTAGAATGCCTTTGCGTAGTTGTATTAGGTTCCATGAACCTCCTAGAGCATTGCACCATGCCTTGCTCATGGGCATCCTCACTGCTAACCCGTGCGTCCACCTACTTGTGCCTTGTGCCCCTGCCTGGCCACAATCTGGCCCCTCAGCACACTGCCGATCTTTCACCGGTTGTTCCCTCCACTGGCGCCTCCGCGCACGCTCGCGTGACCATCTCCACCCTTGCCCGCTTCATGGACTTGCAATCCTCTCAACACCAAGCACCTGGTTGCCCGTGTATCCTTGCGTGCAGGCTTATGCGCCATTACTACCCTAAGGTACTGCCTGTGCTGTGCATTCTCCGGGGCTAGAGCTTAGGGGTCTAACAGCCTAACCCACTTAACACTCTCTCACACCCATCATACATCTTGATTCTCTCATCCTCAACATAGGCAACCCTAAAATTTTGCTTGCTTCCTATATGAATCCTACCACTTTAACTAGACAATAAGCGATAAACAAATTCTTATCATGAGATATGTGGAATCTATTACCTAAATCAAGAATCCAATCCGACTAGCCCAATGCTACGAGATCTTTGGCATCCCTACTCAAATTTGTTGTTGTTGATAGGATGACATCCTCCACCTCTTCTTCTCCTATATTTGCTAATGACTGGATCTACTTGCCCTTCCTCAAATAGTTTTGCCTAAGATGACCCTCTTGGTTGTAGTCCCAACAAATCAACCATCCACGAGATTTTGCCTTGGACCTTCCTCTACTTCCACAGCCTCTCTCAGACTTGCCTCTTGCAAGAAGCCTTTCAGTTGTACAAGTCGAACACTCCATCACTTGCTTCTTAAACTCTTTCAAGTTTAGCATTGTCTTGACATCTTCCAATTGTGTCAACTGAATTCTCATAAGAGTCTAATAGTGAACCCAGTAGCATCAAAGCTTTATCCTCATCCTTGATCTTTACGTTAGTGGACTAGAGGTCCATTACGATATGTTTGAATAGTTCCACGTGGTCACCTATTGGTGTGTTAGAACTCATCCATAATTGGTATAGTTGCTTCTTCAAGTATAACTAGTTGGACAAGGACTTCATCATGTATAGCAACTCTAGCTTTCACCACAACTCTAGTACCGAACTTTGCTTGCACACCTCCTAAAGAACTTTGTTTGACAAGCTGAGTTGGATCACACTCAAAGTCTTCACCACGATAGACCTTTTTTTTGCATCTAGCATCGTTAGGGCTAATGCAGCTTCTCCTTCTAGTGCTCTCTCAAGACCATCTTGCACTAGCAAAGCCTTTTTTTTATGTGCCACAATACAAAGTTGTTGTGCGGTCAAACATCTCCACTTTGAACTTCACCACCAACGTCTTTGAGATCCAAAGCTCTAATACCAATTTGTTGTGGTGAAGGTCCGTGTCAAGACATAGGAATTTGATCGTGATAGCAGTGAAAGAAACCTCAAAAGTAAGAGGAAAAACATAAACACTAGAATTACATGATAAAATCCTATCACGAGAAAAAGGTCAATGGCTTAGAAAAAAACAATCCACTAGATCAATCATGAGATTACAGCTTTTAGAGATATCCCAATTCTATTCCCAAACCCCACTTTGAAAAAGAGTCCTAAACTCGATCTCTTAAGTTTCCATGCCCTCATATTATCGAGATGCTTACTAGAGAAAAAAAAATGCTAGGTTACTTTCATCCTCTACTACACCAGTACAATATATCATCACAACTCCATTTATTTATAATTTAATACATAATCCCATATATTATAATATCGAAATCATGAAGACATATTGTTGCAAGAATGTCCATCTCACCAAGGAGACAATAAGATATCTCAAGATATTGCAATTTTGATATTTTCAATTAAGTGTCACGGCACTGGGAAGAATGTTGTAACATTTTGCAATCTCCATCCGTTATGGCTGGTACCACCATGGTGCTGGTTGTGAGCATAATGACAATGGACAATACCAAATGCATTCTCCCTTCGAGCACCACAATACTGAACATGGGGTATCATAACACTCTTCACATGTGTGTTCTTTTCATCTTGAACTCCATATGTATGACTCGTAATGGATTTCCTTCACTAGGTTTTCTCATAAGCTCTTGGCTAAATGTGAGACACATGAAACAGCTCATGTGTCTGTGAGAAAAGCTGATTCAGGTTGAGTTCTTAAAGTCGTACGAGAAGGGAATGCTAGATAAAAGTATCATGCTATGACAAGTGGTATAGAAGCCGATCTGATCCAAACGAGTGAATGAGCAGATTGAGTGTCAACTAGTCAGAAGAAGCACCATAAGAATTAGAAGGATCTGATCGTTTCTTCGGGAGGGCTGCTTTTGGCGAAGATGCAGACTGCGATTTGAATGTCCAGAAGGCAAGACCGAGGACTAATAACGAATAATAAGCTGGCATGGAGGAGCTCTATAGGGGCGTCGAGGACCTACTGAATGCAGTCAGCCATGCGCGCATGGATGGAGGACGTCAAGGCCTATTTCTCCCGAGTAACAGGTGCTGCATATGAGAGGGTATGAAAGATGCATGTAAGTGTATGTATCGATCATATGGCGTGGTATAATATGAGCAAAGTGTTGTTTTTACAAGGATTGTACATTATTAAGTAATTCTTCATCACATTGCAAAACCAAATCAAAACCATTGAATATTGACAGTTGTCGGGGAAGTCAAAGCAAAATACGTATGGGCTCACAAACTTAGTTCTAATTTCAATCCGGTTATCAATCCTGATCCAATTAATCGAATATCATAAATAGTCAGGGTTTAAATTGCACTTAACCTCTAGAACGTCATCAAAGTAAGCGTTAAGAATATTATATTAATCTCAAATAGCAAACCCAAATTACAAGAGACAAATAGATAAGAAATTCCACAACATAAAAATCGTACAATAGTAAAATTAAAATGAACAGTTGAAAATTAGAATAAAATGAAATCGCATCACGTGATATACGTCAAAATTTGTTAGGCCGTGTCATGTGTTTGAATTTGACATCATCCCATAAAATATTTTTCTATTTTTTAACTCTAAGGCATGAGATACTTAGAAGTCTAATGGACAAGGACAAATCAAACTTTAAGTTTACGTCAATTTATTAAGTGGTAGAATTTATCTGACATAAATGCTTTTTTTTTTTTTTACATTCGAACGTCAAATTTTATTCAACAGTAACTATCTATTTAATAATATGATAAAGATGCTCTCTGGCCGGTGGAAAGTACGCTGCCACGGAGGCTCTTGGAGAGGTAACGTGGTGGGAAGAGCATCAACCATCTCGCCGCGTTGAAATTTTAGAAGCGTGGATTTATAACGACTCCAGAGAGGGGCTTCACTGCAGATAAAGCCTTCTTAGGGGGCTGAAAAGAAACAAATTTGTCGGCGCCATAACTCGCACACGGGGATTTCCTTTTTACACACAAACACGATCGTACGGGAAGAACCAACTCGAAACTTTTCCATCAAGTTGGTCCTAACAATGCATCCATAGGCAATAAAATTTTCGCCCCCAGTTGCTATTTTAGAATCTTCGGTCCAATCCTCAATGTGTGATTGCGGCAGGTAATTCTCATGAGTGTCCCAACCTAGGTTGCCTGATTGAACCGGTTCATGGAGGGATATAGGGGCCAGCGCCGAGTTATTCGTTGCGAGAAAGAAAATGGATTTCCATGTTGACTGAGTGAGCAATGACAATATATCTGCACGAGTTTAGATCAGTGATGTAGTTTTTACTCCAAATCACCCGCAGATTATTATATTGAGTTCTTATTTGATGTGTCCATGGGGTGGGTCGTGTCCGGGTCTATAAGCAGTCTAGCCAGGCTAGTCTGTTGCTGTCCTTGGTTCGCCTCAAGATCCAGCAAAGAAGCCAAACCAGATATGGTTTATTTAGAACGGTCGTCTGATACTTAAATTAGAGAGGATAGGGAGAGAATAAAGGAAAGTGTCTGTGAGAGTTTGGAAGAAGCGTCTTACCTTCCCCACGAGTAGGGGTATTTATAGGCAATTATCGAAGAGATGTCATGATTTGTAATGACCCATATTCCACATTGGTTATATAAGGAGGAGATCTTGAATATATATATATATATATATATATATGTAAGTGCTAATGATCTCAAGAGTAATTTAAGATATTACATATGGTATCAAAGTTGACTTTGGCCCACAACCATAAGGTATTATGGGTAAATTATTGAGACTATCAACTAGATAGAATCAGTAGAAATTGTTAGACTTTAGCCCGAAAATAATAGAGAATAAGCATATTCGGACCCAGCTCAGGAGCCTAGCGAGGACGCTGGGGTTTAAAGGGGGTGAGTTTGTAATGACCCATGTCCTACATCATTGTGCAAGGAGGAGATTTTGGTATATATATAAGCCCTAATGATCTTAAGAGTAACTCAAGTTAACACTTTCGAGTGATGAACTTGTGGTCTTACATGATCCCACAAGTTGAGGGACTTAGTCGACTAGGTTGAGTCAGCATCGTCCCCAAAGTGCCAGTATCTTGGTAAAGGGACCACGGTCGGAGGTGGTGAGTCGTGTGAGACACTCCAGCAATGGGGTGAGTTCATAATGACCCAAATCCACATCGGTTGTGTAAAGAGGAGATCTTGGGTATATGTGCAAATCCTAATAACCTCAAGAGTAACTCAAGCTAACACTTTTTAGTAATGAACCCATGGTGTTACATGATCCCACAAAGTTGAGTCGACTCAATCGACTAGGTTCAGTCGGCATCATTGTCCCCAAAGTGCCAGTATCTCGGTATAGGGACCAAGGTCGGAGGTGGTGACTCGCGTGAGACACTCCAGCAATGAGATTCGAAGATTTCCTATTTGATGTGCGAGCAATGTAAAAGATTTGACGAGACAATATGGTTATGCCAGTGAAGATTGATCTAAATCTTAAAAACATAAGAAATGGTTAACTTTCTTGGCTGGAATGAAGACCCTTGCTTTTCTTTTTTCTTTTTGTCTTTTAAAGTTTATGAGAGCAATGTCATGTGATGAAAAAAGTACGACCAAAGTAAAAGCATGATTAACTAGATACCGATTCGTTACTTCTCTGATTTAGGGTTACGTGTCCAAAGTAGAAACATGCACGACGAAAGATTAAATAACATGGGGTCCAGTCATTCTCTTTGATCATATGACCTAGATTAGCGCAAAATTTTCTGGAATGATGAAGAAGAGTCTTTGCCCAAATGAACATGAGGAAGTGGCCGGTAGTAAAAGTCAACACTCATACGTCCATTCAACTACTATATTTGTTGAGAAATATCTAGTATAGAACGGTTTTATCATATGACAGTATTTTATATTGTGATGCCATCCAATAAAATTTAGTCAATGATTAGATGATGTATTATTATAATCTGAATTTTAACTTTTCTTTTATGCTTGGTTTTCTAGGGTTTTCTTTTATATTTCATAATTAAGAACGCGGCTTCATCAAGTTTCATTGATTGTCACGAGATGAAAACTTTCACATCATGATACCATTTTTACAATATGCATCCTCGTACTTAGCAGCCATCTTGAGAATGATCTTGTGAAGTGGGGCATAAGCATACCGTATACATCAATTGCTTAAGACTGTGCCAACATGCAGTATAATTCAAATCTGGGGAAGGCCTCATGAGAACTAAATGTGCACACGTAGTTTTTCTTACAGAAGAAAAAAAGTGTGCACGCAAATTTATACCATCGATAAAAAAATGGATCGGTTATTATGCACATATTTTTATACTTTTGTACGAGAAGGTCCGATATAAGTCACATGTAAGACAATCGAGGGGGAAAAAAAGATTCATGAGACAGAGGTGTACGGAGATTTATTGTTTGGTTATCGCGGGTACAAACATTGGACTAAGTGACTCAAATTTCAATTATAAAAGGAAATTATTATCATGGTGTAAGAGGAATAAATGAACAAATGGGTGTAAACACCTCTATTTGTAAGATTATGATTGTTAGTTATAAGTAGGGAGAAAGGCAATTATTTGGGGTCCACACTATCTAAATCTAATTAATTTTGATTTGAGCAAAACTATGCTATTAAGGGATGGAATTCTTTCACAATAAATTTTCTCTATTTAAAATATTTAGAACAGAAACTTGTTTCATAGAACTTGTTTCATGAAAAGAGACGTTTTGAACAATTGTCAATTGTCTCATGATGATAGGATGAGGCAATGTTAATAGACTAATTTCTAACCAATACAAGTTGATTAAAATAGTTAACTATATTTTTTTTAAATAAGATTTTATATTCAAATTTTATAAATAAAAAAATTTATTATGTGAGAAATTTATTCTTTAGTAGGTCAATTCACTAGAATTTGGATTAGTTAGGGATATATGAGCTTCTATGTATCAAATGATTTCTACTGAAAAGTGGGCTCTGTACTCGCAACATTTAACTGCACATCTAAGAGAGGAAAAGGTTGAGTAGAGGACATTGTTATATAAGAAGTCTTCTGGAAAGGTTTGTCCCCGTTTTTTATGACTTGGGAAGTTCAAAATTTAGCATTTCATGCTCCTACTTCATGCATTTTGTCGGGAAAGTCAACTAAAGAGAGATACAACGACAGGAAAACGATTAAGTGGCATTAGAAAATTATGAAATACAAATAAGCTAGTTGTGAAAGTCGACAATCACAGTTTAGATTTCGTACATGGGTCCACCTTACTTTTGGTTGGTTGTAATATGTGCCACGATATACACATTTCTACCTATCATTATTATTGATCAAAATCTATTAGTCTAAAGCATGATGCATGAGAAAGAAGGTTTAGTCTCAAAATACATGTTATCAATTTGAATTTAAGAACTCTGGCATTTGATCTTCATCAGCGGATTATCATGTCTCTTTTAAATTAATTGTACTGGGAGACTGGTGAGTTCGCCTCATCAGGATGAGTTAGGAATCCTTTAACGTGGAAAGATTCACAGCAGGTATTATTCACCCTAAACGCAACCCACATGATTTTTTTTTCAATGAAAAAAATCTTCTCCCAAGCGAAATGGATGCTCCTCAAATCTTAAGTAGAACTCAAAATCTCTGTCCATCAGTCTATGTGGGGCTGTAAGTGATGCTCATCGTAACATAATTTGGATAGACACTAGTCTTGCGTTCGGCTCTCTAAAGAGCAATAGCTGATGAGGTTGCATCATTGATCTGGAATCTGAAATATGAAAGGATTCGTAAGAGGCATCTTTCGCTATGGATGTATTATTCAATGTGGACACAGCTCATATGATTTTATTCCTTGAAAAAATGCATTGCAAAGAAAATAGGTATTTTTTGTTATATAATAAATCCATAATCTAAAAAGAAATAAGATATGCAAAGAATAAAAGTATATATTGTCTACGAATAAAAATTAAACTTACAATTTATTAAATTAATATTAATATTATTATACTAGATCTCTTTTTTCAAATACCACCTTAAATCTCTTAAATCTCATGAGTTCAAAACCCTTATTTTTTTTATTCATATATTGTACTAGTCGTAAGAAACTACTGTTTTCGATCAACGCGACGAAGAAATACTGATTAATGTGTATGCCACATATGTAGCCCACTTTGTTTTTCACCTTTTTTTTAAAATAATATTTTAAAACAGAACAGTAGCAAGTAAAAAATAAAATATTTTGTGATGTTAAGCACCCTACCGACCACTTATTATAATGCAATCTTATTCTCCCAGAGGAAAATCCCCAGTCAATCCTCGCCAAACATAGGCATTTTCCTTTTCTTCGATAGTTATGTACTTCTTATTCTCAGTTAGACACAATCTCCCTCTTTACTTACTATATATATATATATATATCCCCTTCTTCCTCCCCGCTCTCCTCCATCATGTGGATGCTCTCTTTCTAATGGCCTCCTCCACAGTTCACACTATTGTCTCAAACACAAGTAATTTGGGTTTGGCAACTTTCTGTGGAGGGGACATCAATCATAAGCCATGGTCTCATTCCAAGAGGCAGCTCCTAAATATGTATAGAAGAAGAACCAGTGGTAGCAGTAGACAGATGGCTGTCTCCTCTGTATCAGCAACTTCCCGGTCCACTGCTAGCACTTATACTTCTACTCCTTTCTGGGAGGCAACGACACCATCGATGTCAACTTCCTGTTTGCCACTACTCTGGAGAGAGATCCAGGGGTGCAACGACTGGGAGGATCTCTTGGATCCCTTGCACCCTCTTCTACGAGACGAGATCATCCGATATGGAAAATTCGTGACAGCATGCTACCAGGCCTTCGACCTCAACCCTGGCTCCAGGCGGTACCTGAACAGCAAGATCGGGAAGAAGAACCTGCTCCAGGAAGTAGGGCTTGGTGGCTCGGGTTATGAGGTTACCAAGTACATCTATGCAACTCCCGCTGTGAACATCCCGATCCAGAATGGGGATTCATGTACCGGCCGGTGGATCGGATACATTGCTGTGTCCTCGGATGAGGCTGTAAGGAGGCTTGGCAGGAGGGATGTGGTGATCACATTCCGGGGTACCATCACGAACCCTGAGTGGATCGCTAACCTGATGAGCTCCCTTACCCCTGCCCGGTTCGATCCCCACAACCCTCGCCTCGAAGTCAAGGTTGAATCGGGGTTTTTGAGCTTGTACACCTCAGAGGAGAGCGCCTGCAAGTTCGGACTCAGGAGCTGCAGGGAACAGCTCTTGTCCGAGGTCTCACGGCTGCTGAGCAGGTACAAAGGTGAGAACATGAGCATAACCATTGCAGGTCACAGCATGGGAAGCTCACTGGCTCTTCTCCTGGCTTATGACATCTCCGAGATTGGATTAAACAGAACCAACAGTTTCAATTCAACATCCATAGGCGATCATAGAGTGCAGGTCACTGTTTTTTCCTTTGGGGGGCCGAGAGTGGGAAACTCCGCCTTCAAGGAGAGGTGCGAGGAACTGGGGATCAAAGTTCTGAGGATTGTTAATACTAATGATCCGATCACAAAGCTTCCTGGCATTGTGTTCAACGAGAACTTCAGGGTTTTGGGTGGGATATATGAGTTCCCGTGGAGTAGTTCTTGTTATGCCCATGTTGGCATCGAACTTGCCCTAGAGTTCTTCAATGTCCATAACCCTTCTTGTGTTCATGACTTAGAGACCTATATAAGCCTACTCAAATCCCCTGAAAGAACCGAGATCCAAAGGGAGGGTATGATACCTACCATTCATCTACTAAACAAAGCTCGAGACTTCCTTCTCGGTGCCCAGAACTTGAACAACATGCTTTCATGGAGGAATGCAGCAATCAACATGGTGAACTTGATCCCAATCCAGTCCCAGAGGACGTAAGGCCATGGTGAACTTGATTGCAGTCACGGATACACGACTCCTCCAACTTCCTTGTACATTATTTTCCCTTGTCGGAGTTTTTTCTGTGATGGTGCACCTCATCTTATATATTTCTAATGATCATCAATTGTCGATGGTCATGATGAGGAACATGCATTCTTTTGTGTAACCTTATATAAATATACATTATATAGCTTGAATTATACAAGCAATATCTACTCCACTTCTTTTGTAAGAACTCTTTTTTTTTTTTCAATTTTGCAAGATTTGTCAATCTGTAAATGGGTATGATTTACGTATGTATTCAGCAAGTCGAATATCTATATCCAAAAACATCAAATTAATTCATGCTCTGATAAGAAACTAATTATCTCGTGATTAGTTTCAAGTGCTTGAAGTTCTTTCCTAATCGATCAGCTCCAGGCAGGGGAATACAAAACCAAAGAAGATCTGATTAACAGGAAATAGACCCCTATTTGTTCAGTTGAAAGTGACATCATCTTCCATCCATTAACGTTTCAACACTTGCTGTCGATCACAATCAGCTAATTCGATGAATTGACTGATCCAGAATTTAACGTGTCATTTCTCCGATGACTGTTGCTATCCCTCTCTCTTTATATGTATGTAATCGCATATTATTAGTCTGTGATTCTTTCGAGGTCTACATGATGAGCTCTTTCTAACAGTTTTTGAATGAGAGCTTTCACCGAATACAAATTATCGAAATAAATACTGCCAAACAAGAGCTGCTAGTGCTCTGCAGTTCACAAACATTCAGGACAATGGCAGAAAATGGTGATGGTGTGTACAATTTGGTCCAGTGTTTTTGTGATTTTTCCGTGTTATTATTTCATCACAGTGTATGCAATAAACACCCAAGTTTCAAATGAAAATGGGTAAAACAATAAGAAGACCACAGTTGTTTGAAAATGCAAAAAGCATATAACAGGAGAGACCAAAAGATCCAATAAGAGAGATCATTGTTGGTGGCTTTTACCCTCGTGACGACCCTAAGGTGGTCATTTATTTGACCTGGTATTAGATTTCAATAATTTTAGTCGGATTCATTACCACGAATTCAAATTCCAATAACATCGAAACGTAGAAGTTTGATTTTTGGCATCGTATAAGGTTTCTGTGGTGTATGGCAAATCCTGATGGAGTAAGGATGCTCGAAGCAAATCAACAGCTTCATTTCCGGTCTATGGTATGATGCCGATATGAAGTTTGTTGGCTAATTATTACATCAGCTTGCTGTTATTTGTGGCACATCTAAGCTAGCTTTCGGAATTTGTAACCTGATGTGTGATCTGGACAGATGATGCGGGCAGGCGTGATGCGGATGAGGTATTGTCCCCGGCTTGGACACCGTGGAGGGTGGGAGTTTTGTCTTTAAAAGGCACCTCGTCTAGGTAGTGTTGTTAAAAGTGCGGTCCGGGCCGGTTCAAAACGGGCCTGGAACCGTTAGATTTGGTTACGGTTTGGCCTGTTTGTTTACCGGCCGGTCCGGTTACGGGTCATGGTTCATGCGAATATGAACCCGCTTGAAATCGTTTATAAACGGGCCAATTTGGCCCATGAACCGTCCATATTTTTAAAATTAAAATAAAGTAGATAAACAATGTTTTGATTGGTGAACCGTGCTTATGAATAGTGTTTTGATTGGTGAAGTACTTCGATTGAATAGATGATCATTATTTTTACGTGATGTGATAAAGAGTGCTTTGATTGGATGCCTCACCCATTTGTGGCCGTTGATTTTTCAGCAAAGTATAGGAGATTGCAACACTTGGCAGGCAAAGGGCTATAGTTCATAGTCTGGGCCGGTTTCTTAACGGTTTCAAGTCAGTTTAGTAGGTTAACAGTCCGGGTCGGTTACGGTTCAACGGGCCTATATTGCTGACCCGTCTCGTAATTGCCTCTCAACCCAATAAGAGCGGTTACAGGCTGGATTAGGGGTGGTCCGGGTCTGTTCCTGGCCAGCCCGTCCCATTTAACAACTCTAGTCGAGGGTCCAGGTGCACCTCGTAACTAGAGCACCAACAAGGTATTGTCCCCACTTTCAACACCATTGAGGGCGGAAGTTTTGTCCTTAAAAGGTGCCTTGTCCGGTAAGCGAGTGAGACCTGGGTGGGCTATTTAAGCGACCAAGGCCTGACCAATGTGGGATGGATATTTAATAATTGAATGGAGAATTTCTTGATTTAGGATAAGCGGCAATGCCGCAGCAACGATTAGTGTGTAGCTTTTCCGACAAGATTTTGATCAGCAACTGGTGGAAAAGGCATGGTTGCCAAGTGCAAGTTCAATCTTCCAACTTTCCAACATTTTTGTGCACTCAAAGTGAGACGTGCAACAAGAAAATCCTGAAATTTCACTTGCATTTTTAATCATTGTCTGATACATCGGGACACAGAGGAGCATATCTGTAGAAGGAATAGTCAATCACCCTGGTGGATTTCGTGGTTTTACAGGTCCTACTTCTGGTCAAAAGGGCATTAAGCCCGCTTAACCAAAGTCTTCATGTATTTGAGACTCAAAACATGAGCTGACGTTCCTGGGACGAGAATAGCCCATGTCAGCAATTTTGACTAAAAACAGAACAATGTGTCAAATTTGTTATAACATTTGAATTTTTTGTCTGAAACTCAGTGTTAAAAATGAAAATTCGCTTAAATTTAGTGCATTTTTTATTATTATTTACCTTTGAAGAAGTAGGGGTAGTGCTGCCCTCATAGGGAACATTTTTGATAGTTCACATGATTGCATGACTAACTTGGCCTAGTCAAGAATCTTGACATCCTTATTCATATAAAACTTCATTTGCATTAGTACTAGTTAACATTATTTTCAAAATTTGCCTTGCAATTTGATTCACTATAGTTATGTTTGATACGATGGAAAATGATGGAATGAATTGTATAGATAAAATGGAATAAGTAAAGTAATGAAGATTCTTTGTTTTTTGGGGGGTTAATAGAAAAAATAGGTGCGAACTTTAGGGTTTTTTTAATGAGAAAATTACAGTAGAAATCTTATATCTTTATTATTTTTTGTACTTGAATCTTACATATTTTGAAATGACTGTTTTAGTCATATTTTTTTAGTTTCGTGATATGTTTTGGTCAATTCCATCAACTCTGTTAATGCTTATTTGACGTGACTCTAATGATGCCATTTTTTAATGACGTGGTCGTTAATTGTCCTACATGGCATGCCATTATGCGAAGAAATTTGGGAGAAGATTGATAGAAGGTTGGAGAAGTGTTACAGTCTTCATTAAACAAATTTTGGGGTTTTAACTTAATTTTCTTATTTATTTATTTTTTGAAAGCTAAAAACACTAATATGTTTCTACGTAGCACGTCACGTAGGACAACTAACGATCATATTATTAAAAAATGACGTCGTTAGAGACATGTTGAACAAGCACTAATGGGGATTGATGGAATTGACCAAAGCATGTCACGAAACTGAAGAAATATGACTGAAAGAGTCATTTTAAAACATGTAGGACTCAAATACAAAAATTAGTAAACATATAAAACTCCTACTGTAGTTTTCCCTTTTTTTTTCAATTTGGCACAATGTGAAACGTTTAAATTACCCATATTTAACGTTTTAAGAAGGACAAAATTACAGTAAAAGTCCTAAAAGCTTACTCCTTTTGTAAATAAGTTCTATAAGTTTCATAATATTATATTCAGTTCGATATGTTTGGTTTTATTACAACCTTAAGTTTATCTGTCAATATTCATAATGGGTTTGATGATATAATGGGAAATTTATTTGATGACATGACAATTTCCATATTGACATCACAAAAAAAATGATGTCATGGCAAAATTTGGTGATATGTCATGCTACGTAAGCATTAATGATGGTTGACAAAAATGACTTAATAATGTAACGGAGAAAACATGTTTTGAAATTTTTAAAATTTACTTACAAAAAACGTGGGAAAACTTTTAAAACTTTTAATATAATTTTCTATATTAATGAGGGTTAAAATTAATGGGTGAAATGGTAAATTACCATTCCTTCTCTGAAATGGTAAAATCAACAATGAGAAGGGCGGATTGTGGTCCCAAAGTGCTGGAATCGTGAACCATGAAGGGCATGTGTGGTCCCCTTAGCATAGTCGAAGATTCTTCTTGTTCTTCTTACACAAGTAAGTGTATATTCGTTTATTTGTTTCTTTAAGTTAATGAGGATTAGTTCAATAGTTTATTAACTGCTTAATGGTGGTAATGATTATTACATTGCTGTCATTTTCTGTGCAGCATGAGGACGATGTTTGAACTTTTGTTCCATCGCGGGGGAGGATGAAATTTGAAGAGGATGTTCAGTATGAGGGAGGTCAGCTATAGTCTTAGGAGGAGGATTTAGATAGTGTAGATGCATGTAAATATTGTCATAAGTCCACCCCTATAATAAATAGATCTCATGCCTTAAAGACTGTGCAGGCATAGCTCGTGACTCAAAGATTACAGAGCTATGCATGCAAAATTAAAGGGTCATCACGGCTCTAAGACCATTGAGACTATTTTACAATAATTGGTGAATTACTTGTGGCTCAACGACCATAGAGTATATTTGACGGAGCTCATGACTCGAAGATCACAAGAGCTAGTTACTTACGGCTCAAAGACTGTATGGATATGCACTTTGTGCTTGTGGTTTGAATATTGCCAAAGTTCAATACCTTACATAAATATGCAAAATGATATAAGAGCATGTGGGCTTAACTATAGGATTAGTGGCAGGATCCTAAGCTAAGTCCATTAATGGGATGTTTTTGAGAGTTTTGGCTTGGTGAGCTTGGAAAGGGGTTTCGTTGGGCGAATCTATTTTAATGGGCTCTCCTAACCTTTCTTGTGGGCTTAGAGAGTACAACACAACCCGTCATTTGTTTTATCCAAAGAACATTTGACAAATGTCGTCTTTCTATTGGCTACACAACACCTTGAATTGCTATAAATAGTCCACTTTCCAACACTTGAGGAGGAGGCTTTTTGGGAAAAAGAAAGCATACTTGAGAGCTGGGAGCGATTAGAGAGAATCCTTTGATCCTTCCTGCCACAGCGTACTCTAGCTCACAGAGATTGCCCATTCCTCCTCTCTAAGCCCTCTCTATTCACCCCTTTGGCATTACCTGGGTGCATCATCTCCTCTCCTCTCCTCACTTATTGTAAGGGACCCCTTTACATTTTGGTGGCTCCACTGGGGACTGAACCCAAAATCTCTGGTTATTAGTAGAGGCATTGGAAGAAAGGCATGACAAAGCAAAAACTAATTTATCACAATATCAAAGGCATTTAAGTCTTGCCTATGATCGATTGTTGAAGAGGAGAACCTTTCAAGAAGGTGATGTAGTTCTACAGGTTGCTGAACACATACGACATGGAATTTCTACTCCAAAGTTCACACCGAAATGGGAAGGACCATATGTAGTTCACAAAGTCAATGACAACAATTACTGTAGATTGATTAATCCTAAGACAACTGCTATAATAGCTCCTATTAATTTCTAGTATAACAAGAGATTTCACCTGTAATAGGAGCTTCATGCATTTTTCATTCTAGCCAATCAAATGAAGCTTCCTATGGTCAAATACCAAGCATAATGAAAAAAGAGAAAGTATAAGATATATATATATATATATAAACAAACGATCTAGTTTAGCAAAAGCCAAAAGTAAAGGAACATTCTCAAAAGATGCCATTTGAAATTTTTGATTTAACATCTATTCAATCCATATATGCCATCATTCTTTTTTGGGCAATTTTAGCTTCATGTGCCAGCTCAAGGAGACGGGTCTCCAATTCTCTAATTTGTGTGTGTAGCCTCTCATATGCCATCCTATCATCCATGGAATCTAGCAATACCTTAGCCCTCTCGCAAACCTGCTTCAAGCGGTGCACGTTAAATTTGAGCAATAAGGCATCCTCTACAGTATTGATGATTAGTTGGAGTTCTTCTTGCAACAACGAATCCCATGATCTATCTGTAAGGGGTAAGACCTTCCCCAAGGAATTAAGTTGACTAGACACCAGATCTGTGTTCCTCAGCAGGGTACCTTCCCAAAATTTTCCTTCCACCTTGTAAAGTTTGTCGAGATATGGGGAGTATTGCTGAAGTATCGAATATTCGAAGAAGTCGGTGTAGATACTCTTTGTAGGAGATGTTGGAGATATCTTGATAGTTGGAGAAGGAATTGCAGGAGCAAGCTCAAGGGAAATATCACCTCCATGATCACGATGTCGATGCTTAGGATTTTCGTCACTATTGTGACTTTGGCCAACCTCACTCTCTTCCAACTTCATAGCATGATGGTCCTCTATGGGATGATCCCTCTTGCCAGAACTGTTAATACTTTCACTGGCCCGATGACTCTCAGCGCCGAGAGTCACCACTAGATGAGTCATTGCTATCACCTTTATCCTTGTTTGCATTGTCCTTGACTACTTGCTCATGATGAAGAACCTCACTTGTCCTGTTGACCATAGAAGCAATTTTCTTCAATTGCTTCCCCACCCCATGCCTTGATAGGAATGAGTGAGTGGTTCCCCAAGATGATCTATGGGAAATAACTTCTTCAGCATTTGCTAGATTTGCAACATGACAAACATTATCTATGTCATCTTGGGGGACATCTAATCCAGAAGCAGCAACTCCATCTCCAACAGCCTAGATGGGAGAAATACAAATGAGTAAAGACATTTTTGGTTATGAAAAGTAAACTTCAAAGAGATTAAGAATATATATGTACCTCAATGTTGTATGATTTCTTAGAACGAGGCCCCTCGGTATCAATAGATGGCTCTCTACACCTCTTCAAAGAGGAGCTAGCAATTGTTGGGTTGCTTGAATCTGATTGAAGGCTTCAGTTGTTGCCCATTTTCTATTGCTCCTTGCGTTTGATTTGTCGGGGCAAACGCAAAGATACATCCAATCTATGTGTTGGAAGAAGCAAAAGGGATGTCTCGACTGGAGAGAAAGTGAATTCCTCAAGGGACTTTAAGCAAGTACCCCAGTATGCAATGCAACCCACAGAACACACTCCCATCTGATCTAACAAGGGAAAGAATACTTCTCTCAAGCTGGAGTGAAGCTCTCTTCCCTTCCAACATAAATATTGCCCACAACATGACTTGAAGTTTTGGACTAGAGCAATGGCACGTGGAACTCCTTGGTCATACCCAAACTGCTGAGCAACTCTATGGGGTGAATAGATCTTCACTGTCTTGACCTCATTACTATGAGTGGCAGTAGATGATTCTACGATTGTAGGGAGAGAGCCCGGGAAAGATTATGCAAGAAACTCTATATCTTGCTCAGTCAAGATTTCTCTGCCTGAAACAATATTGAGCAATACATTGGAATGACTGAGATATAACTCTGCAACCCTCTCAAATCCGGAGACATCCCTAACATAAGGTCAAAAGGTGTACTCCTTCTCCTTGTTAATATATTGCAATAAATCTCCGTTAGATGACCCAGATATCCAAGACCAGGCATGAGGAAACAAAGAAGAAACTCCCAATGATCCCTCACTCTTCCCAAACCTCTCAACAATGTTAGGGAGGATTTGATCAGGGGCATAATTTCGAAACCTCTCCCATAAGAATAGCTGGAGGAATACCCAGTCAACATAGGCCACAATATTATATCGCCCCATGGAGTAAATTGTCACTTCATGGTACATGTCTAGCCTTTGATATAAAGACCCAAGAAAAAGTGGCGCAAGTGCAAAGCTATCTCCTCAAGCAATGCGAATAGCTAAGGGAAACACCCTAGCACTTATCCCATCGTTTGGACATCTAGGAAGCACGTACCTTGCCAGCCAAAAAGCAACTAGCACTTCAAGCTCATAGCTGTTATAAGACATACATGGAGACTAGTTAATGGATTGAGCTATCTATTAAGGCAAAAAAAAATCCAAAGGAACATGGATACTTACTTACAATCTTGACATACATGGTCGCTTGCTTGTGCTTTTTCTATGAGAGCTCCTGAGAGCCGCATCCAGAAGTTTTAGAGTGTCAGTCTCATCTTTGGAAAGAGAAAGATTGGAGAGGTCTTTTACTCCGAAACATAGAAGGCTAAGGAAAACAACTGCATCTTCCAGTGTAAATGTAATTTCACCCCAAGAAGCCATGAATGTGTGGGATGCAGTGCTCCACCGAGATAGGATGTCCCCCCAAACTCCCATATCATTATCACATAGAAGGTCCAATTTTGCAGTCGCACTAGTGGCATTTACTACATTTGCCCTTTGTAGCCTATCATGGTACTTCAGGTTTCTTAGTAAATGTTGCACCCCTGCTCTCCAACCATCATGCGTTCTTCCTAAGGACCAGAAGGTGGTACGCGAGAGAGGGAGTTCTCCTTTTTCCACTCTAAAACACAACACAGACTCAGGGGGCAATAGCACCCTGTCATCGACCTTAGGTTTAGGAGTTATGAACCTTTGATTTCCTCCTTGTGGGAGCACTAACTCCAATAGCCGATTCTTGGTTTTCACCCAAAACAAATAAGATGAGAGGGTATCATCTTGCCATTCATCCGTCAGGGGTGCCGCAGGCAGCTCATAATTCCTATGCAACAATAAGTTTTTCCCCTTATTGTCATGCTTATCCTCACTCCTAGAATCTTTGAAAGCATGAGTTTTTGACCCCATTCTTCAATTACCTGTTCAATAGCCATTTCACTAATATCAATAACATACATATAACGATTACTCCAATACTTATCTTTAAAAAAATTTGTTGTTTAATATTATTTTTCTTGAAGTTACTTCAAAATTTCATTCCTTTCACAAAGACACATACATACATATATATTCATAACATGCAAATACAAAAATGCTTTCGTGCTTGTAGATATTTGTTTTTACCAAAAAAAGAACTCCAAACAGGGGGCAACATATCATTATTTCTAGACTTCACATTGTATTTGAATAGTCCTCAATCCCAATTCAAAAAAAAAAAAAAGCACGCCTAACGAAATAGAATATACAAATAACCACATTATCTTTGAATAGTTCTTAATTCCAATTCAAAAAAAAAAAAAGAAGCCCAACGAAACAGAATATGCAAATAACCACATACAATATTTGAATAGTCCTTAAGCTTCATTAAAAAAATAAAAAATAAATAAATAAAGGAATTTGCAATGAATGAAAGCAAATCTGCTCCAAAAAGAAAAAAAACAGCATGAAAGGAAATAACTACCGAGAAGAGTTTTTTTTAAGAGGCAAAAGATTCAAACTAGGAGATTTCGGAATGTCAAATCCGAAATTCCCTTAAAAAATGAAATGAGAATACAAAACTGTAAAAAAATAAAAAAGAAATAAAATAATAAATCCTTACCTTCAAAAATTTACCGAGAATTCCAATGTAAAATTGTTACTCCTCCAATTCACGTGAGGATTGCTCTAAAAATAAGAGCTATGATCCTTACGTGATCTTCTAGTCCTCTAGTCCAACACAAAAGTTGTAGGAACTTCTCCTCCCCTTCGCACTACAATTTGCTGAAATCTCCACAATTTGCTTGAAAGTTGAAGCCTTGATTGGTCTTGATCAATGAAAAGGGCGATAAAAAGCCTTGATTGGTCTTTGTCGACAAAAAAAAGAGATGAAAAGGTAATAATTATACACGTTTGAATTATTTTGGAAAGTCATGGGCTATATTAATTTAGTTTAAATTGAGAAATATCCTTACCATAAAATCTTTAACCATATATCTCAACCTTCCATCTTATTTGGAGAACACTATGTTTATTTTAAGAAAGTAAAATGTTGGCATAAATTAATTACCAATTTGAAAGTCAATATTACTAAGCAATCTAACGTTATTTGGGAACTTTTTTTCCCTTTTTGTAATATATATATATATATATGCATGCATGGAAATTTAGAGATTTAATTTTAGAAACTTTGCAATAAAAATAATGAGGAATATGTGACTTAGGCTACTAGCATGATTCAAATGATGATAATATTTCCAATAATAAGAAGAAGAAGAAGGAGGAGGAGGAGGAGGAAGCCGAACATATATTATACTAATATGTGTTAGTTATATCTAATTTCTCATTTATATTCGAATTTACAGTTCTAAAAAACAAACTTTCCTTATATACTCCCACTAAAATATTCATCCACATTAACTTTCCTTGTATGCTCCACTAAAATATTCAAATTTTGTTATGAATATAAATAAATACCTTTCCTTACATCCTCTACCAAAATATTTGCTACCTCTCCGCTTCCTATACTTAGAAAATGGTCCCAATGAAGCCAATGGTGAGACAAAAGGAACCCCAGGATTTGCTGGAGGCAGTCCCTCCCCTCTCGCTGTTCTCCACTTAGCCCCCTCAACCAATTGGTTCCTAACAGTATGTGGGATTTGAAGCATTGAGACAAGCGTTCTTGTCTAGATGTAGGTGTGTAGTTAGTCTAGATGGTTGCTTTGCGAAGACCCCACTTGGTGGTAAGCTACTTAGTGCAATGGGTAGAGTTGGAAACAATTAAACGTTCCCTATTTCCTAGATTGTAGTGGAAGGAGAGAATGAGAACTCTTGGAGATGATTTTTATTGAGGTTAACTAATGATCTTGCAAAAGCTGATGGATATGGCTGGATAGTAATAAATGACCAACAAAAGGTAGATTCCTTCTATTCATATATGACTTTCATGTTTTTGTGATTCTCACTATTGTTATATGTTTTTCATGTTTTTTAGGGACTTCAAAGTGCAGCGAGGGCCTACATGCCTTAAGCTGAGCATGTAAATTGTATTAAGCACATCTATACAAATTGGAACAAGACTCATCCAAGACTAGCATTGAAGAATCTATTCTAGAGAGCTATGAAGAGCACTACTAAAGCATACTTCAATGAACGCATGGTTGAGATAAAGGTAATTTCTACCCAAGCTCATGATGATTTGATCACAATTGGACTGCAAGGGTTCTATAGGAGCAAGATTAATGTTTTCTTGAAGTGTAAAGTAGTTGACAACAATATGTTTGAGTGTTTCAATGGCTATATTTTGATTGCAAGAACCAAGCCTATCATTGATATGTTGGAGGGTATCAAGAGGATGGTTATGAGAAGGATGGCTAACAAGTATTGCAATAAAGGGGTGTTATTTGCCTAGGCTTGGGGATAAGTTATAGCAGAATAAAGTAACAAGCGCATTTTGTATTACAACACATGGAGAATATATGTGGTTTGAGATCATTCATATAGGTAACACTTTTGTAGTTGATGTGCCTAGCAGGACTTGTACATGTAGGAATTGAGATTTGACAAACATCCCACGGCCTCATTCTATTGCATGTATAAACTAGCTGAAAAGGGATACGGAGGATTTTGTTGATGATTCATTGAGGAGAACAACATATCTTTGGGCTTATAACTTCATGTTAAAGTCATTGAATAGGAGGAGAATGTGGGGAAAAGGTTTGATCTAAACTTATGTTGCCTCTAGTAGCAACCTTAGCAGCATCTCCAGCAATCTACACAATAGTAGCAACCCTAGCAATAGTACCAATACGCCCATTAACAAGTTTAACAACAACAACAACAAACAAATAAGCAATAACAATCTATAAGGAGGAAAAGTAGTAAACAGAACCAGATGTAGGAATAACAACCAATAAGGAGAAGAGCTAGGCAATAGAACTAGCAGCAGAAGCTTGAGCATAACCAGTAATAGCACCATGCATCGAGTAGAGCACCTTCACTTCCAGTACACAAATGAGGGGCACTAGCACCTCTACACCACATAGGAAGGGCAGCACCTCCATCATATCAAGGACGGGCAGTAACACCTCCACCTCACAAAGAAAGGCAACCAACACCTTCACTACACCAAGAAAGGCCACCACCACAACCAATCTAGCAAAGATGGTCATCGACACCTCCACTCCACCAAGAAAGACCACTAGCACCTCCACTCTAGCAAAAAAGGCCACCAACACATCTTCAATCCTAGTGAGGAGCAGCTCTAAATTGAGAGTAATGTTCAAATGATGTGGTAGCATTTTAGTCAAGTCTTTTTGGGTTATATTACAGATGTAATAGACCTTTTAAGTAGCAATTTTTGCATCCCTCGACGTTTGTAGGGTTGCAAGATGATGGACAATAATTATATTATATATTTAAAGTTTTTGGGGCTATTGCATGTGTAATATGACTTGTTGAATATCAATTTAAGGCATTTTCAAAACTTTATGGCTATGGATATGTGTATTCTAACCATATATGCTTTGCTGCCTTCAGAAATTTTATTGGATCATTGCAGTATATATATGTTTGTGTCATGCAAGTTCTCATTAAGTAGAAATAGGGTCTAACATCACTAGAAACATCTATTGATCAAACTCAAAATAACATTGAGTATATCTTATAAGAAGGCTAGTAGCAACATTTAGCAAAATAATTCGCAAACTTTTTCCTGTCACCACCAAGATTTAGCAAAATATAATAGCAATGTTTAGCAGAGAATATAGCTGTAGCATTATTGTCTTCCTTTCAAGGCAATAGCATGGTTGTCTATTTTTGCCACCAATGACAATACCTAGCAACATAATGCATATAACCAAGAACAAAATGATAACATTCATTCGACACACTTTCTTTCTATTCCTTGATATATTAACTTCCTATTGAAGTGATTTCATTCTCAACTCCAACAACTTCAACTACACCATTTGAGCATTTTTTTTTGGGCAGCAAACTTTGAGAAGCATTCTTTGTATGCCAATGATCCTTGAGATTATGCCATTTAAAAAATGGCGATCATCATATCCAATGACCTATGGAATAGCATGACATTGTAATCATAACTTGTACTACTAAAATCTTTTGCCTAGGTTATTAAGTGTTCATGAGGTGAATAGCAGCACGAGCAAATCCCTATGCCCACAAAGCTTGCCACACCAACAATGTGTGAAGTTCATTGAGCCCTCTAGCAATCTCCCTACCCAACATTTCTTGACTATCATGTGGAATACGATATTAGATGAAATCAACATGGAAATCACATTACATTTTATTACAACTTTAGAAATTCTCTCCTTTAAACACTGATTTAGCAACACATTAAGAGGAGATGAGGATCAGAGGATATTCATGGAAGAGATTTAGGGACACATTCAAGCCCTAACCCTAAGTTGTGAGCAATAAGAGGGATTTTGGATGGGGAATGGTAAGTCACCATTTTGTCCATGGAATTTTAAATTTTAAAATGTTAAACAAGGACAACTTAGAAATTTCGCATTGTACTCTAATTAATCGATGCCACCTCATGAATGTTTGTCATGTAGGCAAAGTTAACAGGCCACATCAATGATTTTAATAGAAATATGATTCATATGTTCCAAACACAAACTACAAATATAGAAAATGGAGAGATTTGGAAAGATTCGTAATGACCATAAAATTCCAAATCTCTTACCTCTTATTTGATTTTGGGGTGAATAGAGATTAACGGAGGGGAAGGTAAATGTAGATGAAAAATTCCCCTTATTTGGTTTCTAGATTTTTAATGGAAGGGAAAGAGAATTGGGGAAGTGGTAGAGGGAGGTTGGGGCACAATTTTTTCACCTAGATTCTCCTGCAAGATGCACTGGGGTTGAATGGAGGGGAAAGAATTTTAATTAGTAACTTTAAAAAATAATAAATTATGCTTATTATTTTTATAAAATTAAATAAATAATAAATTATCATTATAATTGGTTGTCCTATGCATATGAGAAAAGATGTAGTTTTGCTGCTTCTGTATTGATGGACTAAAAATAACTAAACACTTACCCTTGTGACACACGATACATATTATTTCGAATGAATTGATAAGAGATGTTGATTTGAATTTGATAAATTAAGTAATTATAATTTCTTATAAAAATAGATTGGAAAAATTGGAATATTTAGTTTGAATATATCAATTGATTAGAATGTATAATTTAAGCACACACACAAAAAAAGAAGATATGATTAGTTACAATTTCTCAGTATTAGTCCTAATTTTAAAAGTGACTCTACATTTTAATGCTTATTTCTCATTTTTATTGATAAAGTTTATGTTAATAAATGGCTCTATTGAAATTAAATAAATGAGACTAATTATTTGTTTCACTTAAATATAATAGATGCTAGATTCATGCTTCATATGGTAAAATTATTACAAAATAAAATATTGGGAAGAATTCGCTTGATTGAATTACTAATTCATATCATACTACATTCTAATCTTAAGAATCTTGATTTGTTTAAAATGCGACTAGATAAAGTTTTGATATATAAGTAAGTTGATTTTCTTAATGAGAATAAGTGGGAAATTTTTATTTTTCAAAGGTACTAATGATTTTATATGTAGTTAAGTACTTTCAAGAGTGACAGTCTACTAGTAAATTGATAGCATATAGTAAATTAAGTTCAGGATTCGAAACTCCCGATAGTCAGTATCTAGGAATTAAATGCGGGCTCCGAGCTGTATAATATATCATTTAGTGAATTAGTTAGCTATTGCGGTACTGGTCACCATTGATATAAAAAAATGTAATTATGCTTTCAAAGATGATTTTACAATATAATCTCTATTTATTATTTTTAATTAAAATTTACATTTATTAAGAGGATTTTGGAAGGCTCAAAATGAGGTTAATTACTCCACATCTTCCCTTAAATAATATAGACAGATTTTAACGGTTTCTTATGTTAATTTTTGGAGTTTATCTATATAAAATTTTGATCAATTATTTTATTTCATTTAATTGTATAAGAATTGAACTACTTTTTTTTTCCAATAGATCAATTTGATTGTTAGATTATTTTTATTTACAATTATACCTTTTATTTGTCATCATTAATGAATCAGTTGGTTGAGCATGACGAAATGTATGAGTTTATGAAAATCATAATCCTAGTTTTCAAAAAAATGTAAACTAATTAATCTCAAATATGCCAAAAGGAAAAAAAATTATAGATTTATCATTTAATTAATAAATTTTATATACATGAGGAATCTTTATATCCATTCCTTTTATTAGTGATCCAAACGCCACATGTATATCATTCAATAGTGCTAGTTTGGATACTTTTAAGATTATCAAACAAGTAAACAACTGAAAAAGACAAACTTTTGTTAGTTTTACATCTTTGGTATAGACATTTTTCATGATTTAAAAAGGTATGAACTTAGTCATTACACCATATTTGTCACACCGTTTAATTTTCATTAAAAATGCACTGTGGCATGTTAGTTTTATTAGAAATTATATTAAAATAGCTAAGATGACAACAACAAAAAGTTGATAGAAAAAGAAAACTTACACATGGAGTTGTAAAATAGAGACTAGAACAATAAAAGGAGAGTGCAAAAATAGTAATCAAAACATATGATAAACACAGTGACCTTAAGACAAATTTTGACCCATCCCACATGTGCTGAGATGTACCTGTTGATTGTGACCCAAGGTACAATGACAGGACGAGGTGAAAGTCGCACAAGACCATGAATTATGATCGCAAAATAAAATAGTCAGCTGAACATGAGAAAAAAATAGATGCAAGAATGTAGAAAATAGAGAGGAATATTTTGGTTCAAGTTGGAAAGTTATACATTTTTGTTGAGCAACAGACTCAATATATAGAAGAAAAAAGGGGCAATAGTCATGGCACTCCAATGGGTTAAATAACCTTAATTACAGGATTAATTCGGATTAAGGCACAATAATGGGCATATTAACATTAATCTATCAGTCAATCGCATAACTTCCATTAATTTGGGTATTAAGGGCATTAAGGGTGACTTAAACTATAAAGGAATCCAATAATGTAATTTGATGAATCACTCTCTATTTGAAGAAAAAACTACATATGAGAACGTAAAATTTGGCCTCACGTGATGCCCCTATTTTGAAAATATATAAGTTCAACTGTCTAGATTACCAATCATGCTCCTCAAATGCAAGCGCACTAGGTGGGCATGCATCCTATAATATATCTATTTGCATGATACTCACCAAGCACAACTCCTTACATTAAACTATTCAAGTTTACCTTCTCCCAGGCATGTAATATTGCCATTTCTCACATTGCCACATAGGCCATATGGGCTTCAATATTATGGACTGTGTAAATGCCATAGCTATATAAGGCTTAACATGTACATAACCCATATTAAACATAGACTTAAACTTTTATGAGAAATAATTTGTTATTCACCAGGATTATTTGCCATTTTCCAGCGAGTTTTGCTGGTGTGTTCTAATGGTGGTGACATATCTTCACCAAATTAGTTCATTTAGTGAAGAAGAAGGAAAGCATTTGGTCATAGTATTGACATTCATTTCACCACCTTATGTCTATAGTGACAAACCAGTTTAAGGGATGAGATCCCTCTTGTGGTGGGTCCCTCCAAGGACCAGTTCTCAGTACTCTCAAATGTTAGGATGACAAGACATTCATAGTGATTTTCAACTTCCTATTTGCTTGCATAAAGCAGGATACTCAGGTGGTGACATTTCATGCCCTCGACCCTTGTGCCATGGCTTTTGGGAGTTAGGGATTTCCCTTTATAGGCTCGGGTCATCTCAATTTCCACACCGGGAGGGGTGGGGGAATGTGGTGCCTGGGAGGAATTTCCATGCTCTTGGGGCATATCACCATTGAAGGATAGGAGGATGTGAGAATTTCGAGGGATCAAACTAGATTATGAAGATTGTCCTATGATAGCAACTTCATACTTAGATACATGTCGTTCTCTACTAGTGCTCTAGTGTTAATAGGACATCATTCTAACAGATCTTGGTATAGGGCAAGACTTACTCCGGAGAATCTAAATTGACTACCCCATCTATTATGTGATTGGGGCATCAAACTAGGGGAACGTGGTTTAGATCCTTAAGAATAAACCAACAGTTATTCCAATCATTAAAATTAAAAGCTTTGTTGGTCAAAGGCCTAGTATACCTCTTTGCCCAAAATTTAAAAGTATAAAATCCAAAATCATGGCTACTCTCTAGTTAATAGAAAAACCTAAAGAGTGATATATACGGGCATAAACACCAAGGATTTGAGAGTGATAAAATAATACGAAATTAATATTTTTTTTTGTTTTTTATTTTTCAACCATGTTTTAGTATGATATCTTATGTAGGGGCAGAAAATCAACAAGAATTAAATAAGTGGCTTATTTTTAACTCAATAAACCCTAAATTTATACTTAAACCCTAATATATTAACCTTCAAGAAAATTAAAGGTCAAATTGTGCAGTATTGGACAACAAATGAAAAAGTTTTACTGAATTATATTATCATGTGACGACATTGTTGTCCTTCCACTGAGGATGTTGGCTATGTTCCCTTTTATACTTCGGTCAGGTCAAATAATAATATTCCTAAGGACAAGAAACTCTTCATGAGTGAGATCACAAGGGTAGTAGTTTTTTTCTTGTAGTTCCTATGTATGTCGTGACATCTTGATTCGATTTAACGGAAAACATGAGCAAAATTTTGGGTTTTTTTTCTAATAATTAAATGGAAAGTACACACAGATCCTCACCAATCTTTAGTTAATTGTCAAGATACACAACGAGTCTTAGGAAAAAAAGATTGTGAGATCTTGTTTAAAAATGTCATCACCTAATAGAGTTTGAATATCAACACCAGGAACACGAGACTTTCGAAGTGTATAGAAATTTACGATGGATTAGTGTTACTTTTATGCATGGGCTCTTTTGCCGGCAGTTGATTAGCTTTTAGTACGCAGTATATAGAATATGGAATGCAACTAAAACACTGATCATAATCACTAGTAACGTTGGATGTCCCTAGTAACTGATTATTTTTAAAAAGTTAATCTTATTAGATAATATTTGTTTCACGGAATGGTATCATTTCCAAAACCTAGAACAGCAAGGTCTTATGTTCAATTATTATTGGTGAGATTTCCCATATTTTTTTAATGTATAACTTTTTGCACTAAAAAAATGCTACTACTACCACTTTGGCGTGCCATGCTATTCTATTCATATAAAAGTCCATATTGTTTAAAGATTAATTGGATGGAGAAAGTAGATAAATTGTCTTGCCTCATTTTCCATTCCAGAAAATAGATTGTAATTGGCAGTTTACTAAAGGATTCAATTTAGCCCAGTACTAAACAAAGCCTTTAATAAGATAATTTCTTATCAAAATTATTTCACATGCCATATAAAAAAAAAATTTGCCTTGATAACAATTTAAATCAAAGAAATGTTTATATAAAATTCTCAAAATGCCTTATAATCTAGAAGTTCCCAATTCTAAGAGAATTATAATTCAAAAATTCCTCTAAACACCTTATATCATGAGCTTATCTTCTAAGGCTAACCTCTAAAAACCCTGATTCTGGATAAGAAAAAGAAAAGATTAAGGAGTAAACTACACTTGGTTAGTAAGTAACTGGTTTTTACCTCTACTGGATCAAGTGCCAACAAAAGAAAATATGTTCTTATTATCCTAATGTTGAAGTAAAATGATTCGTAAAGCCTAAAAATACCTTGAGGTAAATGCTACTTAATCATACAAATCAAAATGCATATAAGAAACTTTTTTATACAATATTTCTTCAATATAATATTGCATTCATATATACATTCGGTGATCCGAATAAGTATTATTCAATTTTGCATGCTCATTGTCTTTGGCTCTACGATGACATTTTGTCATGTCACAAGGACTTGAATATCAATATAGTCACTAATATAGTTGTCGGTACCACCCAAATATTTTGCTAACTAGCTTGATCAATTGTATCCTATCACTTTGATAACGTAGTCGACAAATGAGCCTTAAAATTGAATTCAAATCAATTTCTACAAATTTGATCATTTTCCATAATTTCAATTAAATTGAAATTCAAATAATTTCACAAATAAATTATTTCTCCAAATCATAACTTATATTCATAATATAAATTTTCCTCATACTTGATCCCCTTTAGAAATTTAAAACATATTTGATGCTCAAGAATTAATAATTTTTTAATTTCATAAATATATTTTCATGACATGCAATAAATACCATATGTTTCATTTTTTTTGCAATTAATAAAGATGAGTCCAAATTACTTACCTTGATTTATCCCCAAATATTAGCTCAAAAGGTATAATATCAATTATTAATCTGTCAAAAATATCTTCATCATAATCCACCGTTACATAATTAATAAATTATAATCAATCAATTTACCAAGAAAAATCATGACTTGAACCAATCAATTAGATTATTTCTTCCAAAAATATAATTTTTATGAGTTTATAAACATTATTTGTGATAATAATTATTAAAATAAGTAAAATCAAATATAATCAATTACGATGTTGTAAGTAACTTGTAAAATCAAATATTTAAAAAAAATCTAGAAAAATTACAAAAAAAATAATAATTTTGATTACGAGTTCAACACCACAAGAATTGTTGAAATCAAAGTTCACAGTGGGCCAAATAGGTCTCCCAAAGTTGCTGGTGTGTTTAGAGCTATGTAATCATGAATTATCCAGTATACCAACTTTGGAGGTTGCTATCTACCTCATCGAACAACCAAATTCTGTGTTCTTAGTGTTTATGAAATCCTTGTATTACATACTACAGTTTAGAAACAAAACTAGGTTCAAAAGGCTTCGAAAAAGCTAGAAAATTGGGTTCAAAATTGGCTATTCATCATGCTTATTCTTTAAACAAATTTGACTATTTTAATAAATCAGAATTCATTTCCCTACCTACAAAGCTTCAAATATGATGTTTTAGGTGTCTCTGGAAACCTTTTATTACAAACTTAAATTTAGAAACAAACAAGACACTTAAAGATAAGTAAATTAGTTCAAAATTTTCATTCAAAGTTAATAAGTTAAAATAGTTTTGAAAATTTCTGAACGCAATATCTCATTAACTGCTCAACGAAATCAAGTTCTATAAGAAGGCATAGCTTCCTAGTAATGAGAGGAGTCTACCATATAAAGAAATCAAACATAAGTGAACGATCCAGCAAATTGTCATTAACTACCTGAAACTAAGCTCTCTCTCTAAATCTAAATATGAAACCAATGAAAAACTACTTTAAAGGGGTAGGAAACTTGGCTAAAGGATGGGATTCAATGATTTGAATTGAGAGAAAGAAGATAAAACCTGTTCATAGCTTCAATGTAGCCTCCCAGCTTCCTCTTACTACTTCCTCCTCTTCAATATAGAAAACAAAAATTCAAAACAACATTTTCAATTACTCTAATGATTTTGTTGAGCAAATCAAGGATATTATGTTAAAATGCAGATTGCAACGTCCTTGTTGACACTATTGTTGCTTGAGTCAATCTTGTGAAGGAGAAAAGATTGACTTCACATTTTAGTCCCTCTATTTATTGTCTCTTAAGTGTAGGTCCTCATACTTTTGTATTGTTACATTAACTGAGACATCAATTTGGTCTACTTCCTCACAATCCATCTTTGTCTTTGGTACGTGGAATTTTGAGTTGCAAGATGTTGACTATCGATCGAATGGAAGGGGAGAAAAGCACATGATTGGTCAGAATTTTTTAACCATATATGGTTGGCGTATCCATTACCCAGAAAATTCAAAACAATGTGTCATTAATTGAGCTCATTTCAATATAGACTTGAAGAAAACTAAAATCAAACGAATGAAAGGGTGCAGGGTATCAAGAAAATAAATGTGTTGGCACGGAATGTACATAGTGAAATAATAGTTTGACTTTACATTTTCTTCATTTAAATGTTGAATCTAACGTATTATAAGCTCATATATCTCATTTATCCAAATCAGTGTGTGGTATTCATGTTTTTACTTGAACAATCAGATGGAGAACAACTAGGGGTTTCTCAATGCTTGTTGTCGTGCCTACTAACCAAGAGGTGTTTTTTCTCTTTCATACCCGGATAAAGGGTAGACACTTAAGACAATGGGGCTAGCCTTGCTCTTACTCTAATGTTATGTTTGGTATGATGGAATGGGATGGAATAGAAAGGAATTGATGTTTTAACCTTTCATTCTAGGTTATTATAATTATACTTCTGATGATTAATATGCTCATTTCATTTGAAAAAAATTCTAGTAAATTTGATATGACGAGCACTTTTTTTTTCAAAATAAGCACGTGGATCTCGTTTACTACTACGAACATATGATTCTGGCTCTCACTTTGAACAACCAATGTATGTCACAATTCGAATAATTCATATAAACCACCGGTATGTACAACTACAATGGATCACCATGGTAGATTACGTGAGAGTATAACACAATGATCATATCCTTCCCATCTTTATTCAATTATAAGAAATGTAATCTTCAAGGTCATCATACGCATTAGGACTTGTAGTTCAATAGTTAATTATGTAAATCATTGTTATTGGAATTCCTATATGTTGTATAATTGATGGACCATTTAAATATCTCATTTACACAAGGCATGAGAAAAAAGTATAACTGAAGAGTGTTATAATGGCATATAGAAAAAAAAAAGTAAGGAAACCCATAAACTAACTCCTGTGCGAGATCACATTAGACAAATGCTTTATCAGATTGAGTGACCTAAAGCTTTGATCGGCAATAAAATTAATAATAAGCATAAAAAATTACCATCTAACATCATACATAGAAAAGCTGAAGACAAAATGTCCAAACCATACCTTTCTTCAACCACGTGTAGTAAATTTCGAAGAGAGAAAATTTCCAAGTTCTAATATCATCTCGAATACTATGATTAGCTAGGAAATTTATGTAAATTAGAAAAAGAAAGATAATAATTACTTATAAATATTTACATTCGTCTATTTTTTGGGGGTAAAACTAAAGTACCTTGGATTCTATGATATGAAATTTGAGGTAATTAAGATATCTGAAGCATAGTCGGAAGTTGTACAATCCATACTAAGGCTGACTCTTTTGAGTTTATATGCAATCTTTGGAACATATGAAAATCACTCTATCTCACTCTAATTGATGGGATATGTCAACAATTGATTTTATAACTTGCAACTGTGACCCTACATCGGAGATAAACGTTTTAAGTTTATTAACTTCCAATTTCACCTAAATAAAAATTGAAAATTGCCTTATGATTTCTATATGGTCACCACACTTAATAAGTCATATGTTGAAATCTATCACTTAAATTTAATTAATTATCTAATCATATCAACTAACTGAATAATAAAGATAGATATATTCTTGAATCATGTTAGTTGAATTATCCCAAAACATGACAAAAGGAGACCTTGTGAGCTCACTAAAGATTTTGAACTTGAATTAGCTAATCGAGATGGTGCCCACTAAAAACCCTTTTGAAAACATATATCTTAGTGTCATCATGTTTTCCTATTAGTGCTAGCATATGGCAATCATTAATATTAAAGAAATATGGTGGCTCTCTTTTCTTAATTAAAAAAATAGAAAGAAGCAACATAAACAACATATATTTGGCTCCCTCATCAAATTAAAGCCAAAATTATATATAAGAAAGTATCCAATGAAAATTGGATAGCAAAAGGTAAGGTTATTATCTTTAGTTGATATTGATTGTGGGGGAAAAACCTGATCTGCAAGGCAAATCTTGTCTCCTCTGGTGCTCTTTTTATGAACTATAAAATGCTAATGTTGGTGTAGGGCATCTAGCACATTGTACTATGTCCTCTTAAAACGTGGCAGCAGCAAAGTTTGACCATTGTCTATGTAGTGGAAGACTTTAGGTGCACCTGAGATTTAGTAAGTTTATTTAGTCATTCTCACTATCTCTAGACACTTTTTTAAGGTAAAATTGTTTATCCAAGAAGGAAAAGTGAAACCCATTCTTTTTGTAATTACATCAAAATCAAACTTTGAGAAAATTACATCCCCATTCAAAGAGCATATGTATTCCTTACGAGGAAGGCAGGAACTAGTTGGGCAAATCCTTCACAATCAATTTGTAACAAGTCTCTATCCACATGCAAATCTAATAAAATTTTATTGGATTTATGAAATGTATTCTTTCAATATAAATCATCTAATATCCAAAAGTTTATTAGATCATGATTAATCCATATTCGAATCCCGTCGACCCATTAATAGGTAAAACTCTCTTCACGTAAAATTTTCCATTCACATGATTAGAACTGAAACATTAATTAAGAGGAAAAGATGTTGAACTATTTTATCAAACTTATGTTGGTTGAAATGTATTTTTTCTAACCACTAAATATTTATATTTAATATGAGTATAACGAATTTGGCTTCAAATTTAGTTAATTTTATAAGAAATAAAACACTTACATTCTATTCATAATATTTGAAATATCGATTTTTTTTCTAAATAGTAAGATAACTCATATACGGATGGCAATTATGCATGACCCATGAGACCCAACTTGGGCTTTGGGAGTGGGTCTTGGCTTGACCCATGTTATAGCGCAGGGCAGATATGGGACTGGCTCCTGATCTGGCCTACCCTAATCCGCTCTATTTTATAACACATTATATAATTATATATCTAAATGAAATATTATGTGACTTATAATAATTTTATATTAATAAATTGAATGATATTTACTTTATTTTATGATTATTATGTGAATTTTAATTATATTGATAAGTTATTAAACTATTTTATCATGAATTTGTATTTAACTTATATTTTATTAAAATATGCATTATTTTAATCATTTTTTGAACATTTTGGGTCACAATGGGTCAACCCGCCCCACATGGGTGGAGCCATGGGCCGCCTTGATCTGACCTGCAACAGATCATAAGGTGGTGGAGTGGGTTATAGGTCAGATCAAGGTTGAGTTGGTCAATAAGCCAAGTGTGTGAGGGCAAGATTGGGTATCAAGATACCTGCCCCACCTTGTCCCATTGCCATTCCTAAACTCATATCTATACTTGTCAAAAATTGACCTAGCCTGAGTACAACATTAAAAACTATGGCTAGGCTTGGCATTTGGAGCTGCCTAAGATATTTTGGCCAACCAATTTTTGACAAACAAAACAATTGTTAGTATTTTGAAATATAAATTTATTTTTTAAAAACAATTGTTTTGTTTGATTTGGGCCAAGTTGGGCAGCTTGAAGCATTAAATGTTCATGGCTAGGCAGGATTTTCGAGTTGGTCTAGACTGTTGGTATGCCGGCTTGGCCCAAAAATAGATTGACATGAAGAATTTGGGTTGGCTTGAATTGATAGGTCTACTAATATCATCTCATCCGAGCTACTTTATTGTTAACATATTTATTTTATTGGTGCCTATCAATAAATAGTGAGTGGAAACCATTGTAATTCTATTGGAAAATATAAGTGAATGAAAATTTGTTGAAGGAAAATGTTGGGCTAAAAGTTCATATTGTATAAGGCTAGCATCATATTAAATGAAATGTGTTCGAGAAGCCTACAATAGTGAGGCCCATATTGCCCATATGGGAATATAAAGAAGTGAATCCCACATTGATAGGAGAATGTAAACTTCACTTCTTTATATGGAAAGAGGTGTTCCTTGAAAACTAACTAAGTTATAGAGATAATGTAGGACACGTGGTGTGAATGGTGGTCCGAATGGTGCAACTCAAGGTGAAGGTCTTCCTTTGTTTCCAACATATTTTATGTCTCCATTTAGTACACGTCTAAGCTCAAGGTGTGAACCTTGACCCATTGAATCACCCAACAATACTTGGTTGGTCGGTTGGACAGCTGAGTGCCTCATCCTTCTCCTCTTGAATAACATTCCTGGCTACTCTTGGCCACCCAACCACGCCTTAGCTGTTAGTGGACTGACTGAGAGATCTTCAACTTGATAAGCCAATCACCAACATGACCCATATGGGTAAGTATGGTGTTCCCTGCATTTTACCTATAATTCTCCCTCTCCAGTCTATTGACTTAACCATTGGAGGGCCTTCCTGGACCTCCCTATCCAACCTAGGCTTACCTTGTAGGTCTATCATGTATGCTAAAACAAGGTGGAGTGCCCAAACCTTTGATCAACATGTCTCTTTACCTGGTAAGATCACCTACTAGGCTAGAACCCATGTCAATTGGTGCTCTCATTGAGAGATGAGAAGCCACAGTTATGAGAATTACCATGCCACCCTACCGCACCAAAGCACCCACCTCTGAAGGTGTCCCACTACTAATGAAGACCATCCCTTTGAGTCAATGGAGTCCACGCCATCGGAGATGTTAAGGGCTCCCACTACCCTACCTCAAGAGTTGCTCATGGACCGGTCCAGCTTGGGTAGAGAGGCAGTCATGGGTAGGCACCGCATCGACAGAGAATCTCAGCCAACTCGTATCCCAGACATTACTGGATATCCAACAGATGTTATGGGGTATCCAGCCGATATTGCACTACAGGATATCCCATTGATATTGTGGGATATCCTATCCTAATGATGTTATGGGATATCCTGACTGGGCTCGAATGCATGTCACGCAACGTGGCCACATCCCCCGGCAAAAGCCCATGCTACCATTGGGAGTCCATGGTCGCCCATCTTTCCCACACACCTCATCTTTCTACCCACCCGGCCACCATATGCGGGAGTCGAATGTTGGTCGACAAACCCCTACTATTGCTCAGCACAACTAACTTCCGATGCACCATTGATGGGAGCTTCATAACCTGTTCAGTTGCCTACTCCACCAACCATTCCTCTTTAACTTGGACAACCACATCAAGGCCTAAGTGGAAAGAGTTGTCCATGAAATGGAGATAGCTCACCCAGTGACACACGAGGAGGACCTCAACTTACCCTTCCCTCCAAACGTCCTTGCTGCCCCTGTGCCGTTACATCTCAACTCACCATAGATTCCCTCGTATGATAGGCAGATCCAAAGGCTCGCATTCGCCTCTCCATGGACGCCATGATTGCCTGGGGCATTGCGGACGCGCATATGTGTTGCCTTTTTCAGCCACACTTAAGGGCACTACTTCCTCTTGGTTCCACTCTCTTCCCGGCAATTTCCGGACTCTTTGCCGACATTTCCTAGCTCGGTTTGAGGGCAGCATCAAGCTGTGCAAAGAAATTGGTGACCTCTTCTCTCTCCAATAGCATGAGTCAGAATCCTTAGAGGGCTACGCTAGCCCGTTCATAGAGGTCGTTACGGATATTGAACCACTCAACCAGGCCGAAGCCGTCTAGGCCTTCAAGAACTGCATTTGTAACCAGGAAGTGGGCATTGAGCTCACAAAAAATCCCGTCCACACACTAGGCAACCTACAGCAGGTTGTCAGCTACTTCATTCAAGTGGAGGAGTTTGTTGCCCCATGGAACTCCAATAGAAAATGTAAGTCCGAGGATACCACGCATAGTTTGGCAATGAAGCCCAAAATCTGCCAACCATCGAAGACTCTGTATGAGCACGAAACTAGGCAATTCACCCCACTCACTGCCACCTAGCGAGTCATTCTTAGTGAGATCAATGGGCAAAACTTCCTACATCTGCCTAAGTGAGCAGCTGACAAAGGCGACTCATCTAGTGGTCGGTACTATGACTACCATGGGAGTGGGGACACGACACGACACGAAGGAATGCCACGATCTCTAGAACCGCATTGAGAAAACTTATCTAGCAAGGGGAGCTGCAATCATATGTGCGGGGCCGACATACAAGGACAGATCGCCTTGAGCTGGCCATGCTAGCGGCCTGATCAATGACCTCCATGGGTCATCGATGTGATCTTTGGGGGCCTCGACACAGTGCCAACTGGAGGCCACAGATCAAAATGCACCATTTACGAAGTCCGCCCATCACAGATGCTGTCGAAGAGATGCACCCCTCACCCCCAGGACGAGGACGAGGCCCTTATCTTCACTAAAGTGGATTCATCGCATGTTACCCAGCCCCACGATGATGCCCCAGTCATCACACTTCACATTTGTGAGCTCGACATCAAATGGGTACTCGTCGATACTGGCAGTTCCGCTGACATTCTATTCTATGATGCCTTCCTTAGAACAAACTTGCTGGTATCTTCTCTGTGTACCGTCCATACTCTTGGGAATCGATAATGCAGCGGAAACGTAAATTTCAAAAATTTATTCCCAAACCCAATGATCCTTTTGAAATAATTCAGAATTCTAATTAGAACAGGTTTAGAATATATACATAACAAAAACCACGTTCAGTCTTTGTGTTTAAATCTGGATATTGATGTCGTGTTTGAACGAACCCAAATCCTCTAATCATGAACCTTTCGGAGTTGATCCTTTGACTAGGTGTGCACATGCACACCTTCCACAATATCCACACTAGGTTCCTTCGTAGAGATTGAGAACAATTCTCACAAACGATCACCACACTTATACATATTTTTCCTTTCTTTCTCTCGACTGTCACAAAATGAGGGTTGATTGATTTTTCCTCTCTTTCGTCTCCTCACCCTTTTTCGTCGATCTTAATCGGCTGAAGGGAGTTGGTTTTTTTATTTATTTTAGTAAATCAAATCACATAAAATAAATCTTCAGAATCTTCCATGATTTCAAAAAATCTTTCAAATATTACCGAGAGAATATTTATCTATAAGATTTCTAAAATCTAATCGAATATTTAATCGCATAATATTCTTATCCAATAAGACCCATTATGGGTTCAATTCGTGCTAGTGAAATTCTAAAACTCAATTTGAAATTTAACATATTTAAATTTCATTACGATAAATTACCTACATCGTGTGTGACCCATTGGGCTCCATACCAAGTCGGCAGTGGGCTCAATCTCATTAAACCTTTTAATAATATTAGCCAATTAACCCTTAATCATTTAAACCCACAAGTCAAGATTGACGTCTAGCAACGTATTATGACTACCCGAATGGTAAGGATCAATCAAAAGATCGAACACCCTTTGGTGATTAGTTCCTGTGTAATTACATCCTTCGGTTATACAATGTCTCAAATAGGTTAGGATATGGATGTAATGTCAAATCCCAATATCTATTCATATACATTACTATTCTCAAATATTAGACTCAATCATGAAAAATACCGGAAACTCCTTTCCAATTTTCATGCTACTCTGGCTAGAGATTTGCCGAGTCAATACTAAGTAGAACGCATAAGACATTCTCCCCTCTCATGAAGAGTAACCGATTCCTTGTTGATTACTCACCACCTCCATAAGAGTCTCTTTGAGTCCAGAATACCCTGCACGTGCCTGTAAAAGTCACGTTAAGGGATAAACCAAAACCTCAATTTAACAGTTACAAGGTGCTATGGTAATCTCAGGTCTGAGTATTATTTATACCTACTATCACCAGAGGAATTACCTATTGACATTTACACGAGTATCCAGTAGGTTTTCCTTAAGCGAGTCAGTTCAATGAACTTGTTCTACAACAAGCACCTACACTCTTATATTAGTGACTCTTCATAGGTAACAGTGAGATCAGTTACCCTCTACCATAGAGCATATAACGAGTATACTAGTTTTACTGGATCACCGATCCCTGACTCAGTGATCCTACAACTAGGAACAATTTTAGACTAGGACTTTTGAGATCTTAGGTCTCACTGGCATGATCTCATCATGACCCTAAAATCATTATCCTAATTTATGGGTTTCATCAAAATATGCAGCACATGATGAATAAAATGCCTCAATTATATTTTATGAATGTAAAATAACTCCAATTACATCATATGCGATTGGACTTAGGGCATTAATACTAGCAATCTCCCACTTGCACTAAAGCCAATCGCCACGGTATCTAATACCCATACTCTCTAAGTGGCGATCAAATTCTTGTTGCGACAATGGTTTAGTGAAAGGATCTACAATGTTGTTCTTTGTGTCGACTCGTTCGACATTGATATCACCTCTTCCAACGATTTCTCGAACTAGGTGATATCGTCTTACGATGTGCTTTGGCTTATGGTGGGATCTTGGTTCCTTTGCCTATGCAACTGCTCCGATTTTATCGCAATATAGAGGCATCGGGTTGGCTATTTGTGGAACAACTCCCAGTTCAACGATAAACTTCTTTATCCACACTCCTTTCTTTGCAGCTTCACTTGCAACAATGTATTCTACTTCAATCACTGAATCAGCTACAGTGGACTGTTTAGAACTCTTCCAACTAACAGCCCCACCATTCAGGGTAAACATGTACCCTGATACAGATTTACTGTCGTCTGAATTTGTTTGAAAACTGAAGTCTGTATATCCCTCTAGTTTCAAATCTAATCCACCATACACTAGAAAAACATCTCTAGTCCTTCTTAAGTACTTGAGAATGTTCTTTACCGCCTTCCAATGTTCTTCTCCTAGATCGACCTGAAATCTTCTTGTAACTCCTAAAACATAAGCCACATCGGGCCGGGTACAGAGCATGGCATACATGATGGACCCTACTACAAAAGCATAAGGAATCCCATTCATTCTTTGTCTCTCCTCAGATGTTTTTGGTAACATTTTCTTGGAAAGAGAAATGCCATGACTCATAGGCAAGTATCCACGCTTACTACCTTGCATGTTAAATCTCTTTAACATAGTATCAATGTACCTAGATTGGGATAAACCAAGCAACCTATTAGATCTATCTCTATAGATTTTTATTCCCAATATATAGGATGCTTCTCCCAAATCCTTCATGGAGAAGTTCTTAGAGAGCCAAACTTTGACTGACTGTAACATTGGCATGTCATTCCCGATAAGCAATATGTCATCTACATATAGCACGAGAAAAATGATAGCACTCCCACTAACCTTTTTGTAAACACAAGGTTCATCCTTGTTTTTTATGAAGTCAAACCTTTTGATTGTCTCATCAAAATGGATGGTCCACCTCCTCGAAGCTTGCTTCAACCCATAAATGGATTTTTGCGGCTTCCATACATTGTTTGGTGCAATAGAAGAGACAAATCCCTCCCGCTGTGTCATATAGATGTCTTCCTCAAGATTTCCATTAAGTAAAGCGGTCTTGATTTCCATCT
>CXYZ01010056.1:0-13773 GCA_900006705.1 Sonneratia caseolaris | reverse complement strand
CACCCCACCAACCCCCACCACCACCACAAAAAAAAAGCGCCAGACGTGGACAACAATAGCCAAAAGTCAGATGATTGGGTTCTCATGATAGATGGCTCGGCCACCAACAAAGGCACAGGAGTCGGTTGCGTTCTCATCTCCCCTGATGGTCATCAAATCAAGTACAGCCTCGTCTTGTCTTTTAGCGCTACCAACAACAAGGCGGAATACGAAGCCTTGATCATTGGACTGCTCATAGCCTGGGGAGCGGGTGTGACCCAATTACACATCAAGTGCGATTCCCTGCTGGTGGTACAGTAGCTCACAAGCGACTATGGCACCAAAACCAGCAAGATGTAGACCTACCTAGCTCGAACCTACGAACTTCTGGGCCACTTCCAGCACTACTCGGTGACTCTCATCCCATGAGTAGATAACGTGGCAGCAGATGTGTTAGCCAAATTAGCTATCGATGCTCTACCCGCCGCCAAAGTTAACTACATTGCTATCCAATCATCCAAGGCGTTGAGCCTCTATACATTAGTACAAGTACTGGAGACCCGCAACACCAATAATTGGATGACTCCCATATGGCTATACCTGGACGAAGGCACACTCCCAACATTGGACCTTGAGGCTAGAAAGGTCCATGCCATTAGTGCCCGATATGTCCTGGTTGACAACATCCTGTATCGACATGGGTACTTGTCACCCCTGCTTTGTTGCATGGATCCTGAAGAAGGTAACTACTTCCTTAGAGAAATTCATGTGAGCATCTGCGGTGCCCACGAGGGAGGTAAAGGCCTTACAATAGGGGTGTTATTAGCCAACCATGAGGAGTGATGCCACTAAATTGGTCAAGAAGTTCTTGGCCTGTGAGCAACACTCTCATCTCTCCCACTTGCCACCCTCCGACCTCCAGTCAGTCGCGTGCCTTCTCCATTTGCCCAATGGTGGATTGACCTACTTGGCCCTTTCCTACCCACCAAGGGTGAGAAAAAATTCCTAGTTTTTGCCATCAAATAGTTCACTAGGTGGGTGGAAGCATAGCCAATGGGGCAAATTATGGAACCGGCGATTATCTCGTTCCTGAAGAAACACATCATTAGTTGGTTTGGGATCCCCAAAACCATCATCTCAAATAATGGGACTCAGCTCGCGAGGACCAAAGTGAGAGAGTTCTGTCAAGCTTTCGAAATTGCCCAACACTTTACCTTAGTCACCCACCTTCAAGCCAACGGCCAAAGGGAGGTCAACAGCAGCACCCTGTTACATGGCCTAAAAACTTAGATGGAAACCTTAGGTCGCTCATGGCTTGATGAGCTGGATGGTGTACTGGCCTACCGCACTATGCCTCATCTTTTGACGGGCGAGTTTCCCTGCACTTTGGTTTATGGAGTTGAGACCATCCTTCCTTTGGAGATAGGGCTCCATAGCCTGCGGTCAAGTAGTTCAACTCCACTCCACTACCAATGAGGCTGAGCCTAGAATAGAACTCGATTGGTTGGGCAAGGCACGTTTGCTGGCTGAATGAAGAGCCTCTAAAGTAGCCAAGTCAGCGGCTCACCATTTCCACAGTAGGGTCCAACCTCGGGCTTTTCATGTGGGGGAGCTGGTTCGTTGCCGACACATCTTCAATGGGCAGGCCAAGAAGAACTAACTCTCACCTAGCTGGGAAGGGTCCTACCATATCAAAGAGATTTGGGGCTCTGGCACTTATCGACTAGAGGACATGGATGGCAAAATCTTGCCTCGAACATTCTATGCAGAGGTACTTCGTAAATTTTATTAGTAGAAACCATTTCAGCATTATGTACCTCATGCAACCATTAATAAAAAAATACTTTACTGCAACACACTCTCCCAAACCCAACTCTTTGTAGTTGGTTATGAGTTCCAAATGGACTCACGCTTCCCCAAACCTAACTCTCCATAGTCTGTCGTGAGCTCTGAATGGACTCATGCTTTGTCAAACCCGACTCCCTGTAGTCAGTTGTGAGTTCCGAATGGACACATGCCTCCCCTAACTCGACTGTCCATAGTTGGGTGTAAGCTCTGAATGAACTTGTACTCTTTCAAACCCGACTCTTTGTAATTGGTCATGAGCTCCGAATAGACTCGTGTTCTCTCACACTTGAGTCTCCATAGTCGATCATGACTTACGAACAGGCTTGTGCTCTTGCACACCCAATTCTCAGCAATCGACCACCGGTTTTGTGCGAGCTGACTCTTCCTCGCAATTTATGTTGAATCAATGCAAGAACATGATAATGTTGAATCAACACATCTATGATTGCTTTATTGATATGGTAAAGTAGGAGCCTTATCACACACAACAATAGAAGAACTAGCAATCANATAATGTTGAATCAACACATCTATGATTGCTTTATTGATATGGTAAAGTAGGAGCCTTATCACACACAACAATAGAAGAACTAGCAATCAAAGGGCAACGAGAAATCAAGCAAAGGAAAATTGACCAACCCTGATAGATATTAGGCAAAGCAGTTGTTATAGATAAAAAAAATTTCACCTCACATTTTGAACTTAGGGAAGTGACCGCAAATTAAGGAAGCAGCCACAATAGAAGTTGGAAGACCTCAAATTAGAGGGAAAAGTGGCTTGAGCATTAGAGATGGCTTGTGAAAATTGATGTCCCCCATCTCTTCGGAAAGAGAGCAACCTTAATAGGAGAATACAAGGGTGATAAGTTGAGAAGATCATCGGAGGTGAGCTGTTGCTTCCTATTGTGAAGGAAAGGCTCGCTACCTTGGACAAAGAAGGGAATTGTCAAACTCGTTGGAGGCCACTATCGCTTGCTTGATGAAGCAAACTGTCAAACTCAGTGGAGGCTGTTGTCGCCCGCATGATGAAGTGAACTACCGAACTTGAAAGTTGAGCTTGAAACCCTATGCATCTAAAAGAGAAGGAGGCAAGCATTTAGATGCAATAGGATTTTGTTTTTTTTTAATTTTATTTTAAGTCATCTAGTTTTTTCACCCAATTCAATTGGGTTTGTCAGTTTGACTAGGAATTGGCTAGTTTAGATGGAGCTAAATGCATTTATAGTATAATTGGACTAATTTGGGAAATGGCTAGTTTACTGGGCAGCTTTGACTGGGCATCCTCTGGCTCCTTGCATTAGACTACCAACAGAAGCTGCATTCACTATTACAATTGTAATCCAGAGATGGTGATTTTCAAGAATTTAAGAGACTTGAAGGCCAATATCTTGTCATCATAGATTGCTTCGATGATAACCCAGAGGATGGCCTCATTCTTCTTGTGGACAGAACACTTGGAGGTATTGCTTCTCAAGGATCCTCTAGCCTTGGAGAGATTGGTCACCCTTCATAATGGAGTTATGAAGCACCGAAAGGCCCTGCGAAGTCCTCTAGAGGCTGGTTTTTGTGTTCGCATTTGCACAAGTTAGCTTTTGAACCAGGTTCGTGAGTCACTTTAGGACAGCATATCATTTCTGGCGAGTCTTCATGGGGGGCATATTTCAAGCCTATGGGCGAGTTCACATATACCCCCAATTTCTAGGAGTGGCTTGAATGTGTCTTACTTTGTTGCAACAAGCATCTAGATGGAACAGAGCTCCAGCATGCAATCATGTGCTCATTATACACATACGATCGTAACATTGACATAATTCATGCATTTTATGAAGCATGGTGCCCAGATACTAATACCTTGGAAACTGCACGCGGGTCAATTTCAATATCTCTCTGTGATATTGGCAAGCTTAGAAAACTTCCCATAACTGGAGAAATGTATGAGGAAGTCATCTTGGGGCATCGCGAACTGACTGGCATTGAAAGAGGTAGATTCCTCCCAGAGACTTGTGAACATTTGTTTGCAGCATTCTATGGTCATTGGGGAAACAAAGGGAAAAACCTTCATGTTTTGCCACAAAATGGATAAGTTTTTGGTATCGAGGAAGAATGCATTATGCAAAACCCCTAGCTAGGCGAGCACGCAAGTCCTGACCTAAAGTGACACATAATCCTCCTAGCATCCCTCCACCCGTAGAAGTCTAGTCTCATGAGGAAGAAGCCATTTTTCGTGAGTTAAGCGTCATGCCACACGTGCGCACAAAGACCTATCTTGTGGCTTTCCTTGCATGTTGGCTTTCTATCTTCGTCTTTCCTCAAAAACCAGTTGGAATCATTTGTCGGGGCACCTTCAATGTTGCCAGCTTACTTGCCCATGGGCGGCCCTTTTACCTTGCCATTCTTGTGCTAGCACAGATTTATCAAGGGTTAAACACCTTAGAACAAGCCCCAGTTGCAGGAAAAGCTGAAGCGTGTCTACCCTTTCATTATATTTTTGGATGGTTAGCATGTTATTTCTCAACACACTTCCCCCTCCCCAATGAGGTTCCTAGTCTGTTAATGTGCCAATACTCCGGTGAAGGCAGCGCGAAGCCATATTCCGAACACAATGCACAAATGCTTATCCATGAAGGGACTGCCATACACTATTTTCCTTATAAGTTAAAGAAGCCTCTTCATCTTGTGGATAACAGAGAGCTGTCATCACATTACCACCATTTTTTGTAGGCTCACTCATGTTACTTAACTATGAGGAGTGGAGATAGGTTCATCATGGAACCTTATAGCCCATGTTACTTCACATGCCAATTTGGGCTTTGCCAAAATATTCCGGGGACCTTGAAGGAGGATATTCGCTCTACTTCACTCAAGGATGGGTTTCGCTTGTGGAGGGTTTCTACCAAACTTGAGACATGTTCTAAGGTGTATTTTCCAGAACTTCTTGATGATATTAAGGACTACACTGATGTGAAGTACAAAAGTTGGAAACACCACCATAATTTGCACAACTTGGATGGGATAGACACTCTGATTGCAAATGCCACCACTTGAGTATCAGTTGGTGGGCAGAATACAATTGTTGTTAGGGATAAGGAAGCTACTGTCACTGAAGCTAATAGTGTTATCGCTTGTCTAACCGTCGGCCATAAGTCAAGAGGAACTCTATAGACAATGTCCAAACTTCCAAGCAACCATCTAGTAAGGCATTTATACTAACCATTCTTGTCATAGTTGTGCATCCAATGACAAGCTCTATTGATCCTCTATTCTCCTACCATTTTTAGGTGCTTCACAAGGGGAAAGTGGATCTATTGCTACAAATGAAGATCGCCACTTCAAGAGGTTGAAGCAGGGATCCCGAAATATTGAGCAAGATAATCAAGACAAGTGTCACCCATTCTATTCGGTACCTGAAAGCTTAGTATGCACTTCAATCTCTATCATACCCTTTCATTCTTCAAGCTTTTTCCTTACCTGGTCATTGATTTTTTTTACCATATATATCTTTGTTATTTATGCCTAATACATCAATCTTGATCTTGATGTGGAGGACATGTTGCAAGGTACCGAATTATCAATTTCTAAGCCTTATCCTCCAAATTTGATGGAGAGGGAAGAAAGTGATGAGGACATGATAGCAATGCCAATATCAATCACTATGCCTAGATCCAATGATGATGCATGTCACTCAATTCATGTTGACACACAAAGTGCCAATGCGGACAAAGACTCACAGCAAGTTGCTCCTCTCAAGTCATGTGATATCCCTTCACCTTCTGTCTTCTACACAGATGATGTAATAGCTGCAGGACATCAGTCCTTAGCGTCATCATGGTGGAGCAACATCTATAAAAAGTTAGTCAATGCTTCTCCAAATGATGTGCACTTGATCCGTGGCGAGGCCATGAAGATTTTGGCGTGCATCCGATCACTCTCTTTTGTAGATTCATCCTCAATGAGTATGATCATTCAGGAATACCTAGATCACTCAAGTCATTTTGCAACATTGGACGATTCAACAAGATCCAAGCCATCAACTGTTGAGCATGCAGAGCAAGTAAGAGCAACAAAGATCCATCTTTCTCAACAAAAGGCATTGGGAGAAGAAGATGCCTACCACTTGAAGACTCTTACTATTGAGTAGGATCATATGCTTTCCAAACATAAAGCACTTGAAGCAAAATTAGACAAGTTGTTGGAGGAAATAGAAGGAGCTAATATACTAATTCAGAGGACATCCCAAGCATTAGAATCAAGAAAATCTGCCATTGGTGCTGCTAGTGCCCAACTAGGAAATGCCCGTCATGCACCCTGCTTAACTGACTTAGAGGCTCACTCTTTGAGAGAGTTGCTAGATATTATGGAAGAAAAGAGGGCTACCTTGAGGAACTTCGAATGGAAATTGTAAATAGCTAGGCAAAACCTTAGTAATTTACTCTTATTCTCCCCTCAACCTTCGATGACCTACCTTGTTTTGCTCTCTACCCTTTAATTGAATTTGTATTAATATCTGACTTTGTCATGGGATCATTGTATCACCTCTGTACATATATATATATATATATATAACCAAGCCTTAGCTAATATAGTACCCTTGTGGGAATTAAGTCATAATGCAGCTCCTTTTTTTTTTTTTTATTATGACTGAACCTTAACCAGTGTAGTCAAGGTTGCCTACGTATCCTTGTGAGAGATCAAGTCATAATGCAGTTCAAAAACAAAAAATACACATAATATTGCTTTAAGAATTTCCCGTTGATAGGACCAATTCTCAAGCCGTCTTGATCTACCAACTTATAGGCACCTTTAGTGTATGCTTCTTCAACAACATAGGTTCCATCCCACTTAGGAAGAAACTTAATGATGGGATATGTTGCTCGAGTGGTCAGATGGCTTCAACCCCATATACTAATGAATATGGTGTGGCTTGGGTTGGATTTCGAAATGTTGTTTGGTATGCCAACAAGGCTTCACCAATCTTCTTGTGCCAATCCTTCTTTGATTTGTCAACAATCTTCTTAAGGAGGTTACACAATGTCATATTGAAAGCTTCTACAAGTCCATTTGCTGCTACATTGTAAGCGGAAGAGTTATACTGCTTGAATTCGAATTTCTCACACAACTTGTCCATGGCCTTATTAGAGAATCGCTTTCCATTGTCTATGACAAGGTAGCGGGGTACACCATATCTGAAGATGATGTTTCCATGGATGAAGTTGGTTATTGTCTCTTTCTTTACTTCACGAAATGGAGTAGCTTCTGCCCAATTAGAAAAATAATCAGTGGCCACAAGGATATATGCATGTCCACTGGAGGACTTAGGGGTTAACAATCCAATAACATCTAGTCCCTAGGCATCGAAGGGCCAAGAGGCAACTGTAGGATGGAGTGGTTTTGGAGGTTGATGGATGAAATTTGCATGAACTTGGTAGGCTTGACACTTTGAATGATCCTTGTAGTCCTTCACCATAGTTGGCCAGTAATACCCCATTCTCTTAAGTTGAAAGTGGAGCTTAGGGCTTGATTGGTGGGCACCACATACCCCTAAATGAGCATCTTCCAATGCTCTAAATGCCTCATGATCACTAAGGCATCTCAAGAAAACTCCATCAAATGACCATCGATAAAGAACACCCTTGAAATGAATAAATCGAGGCACTTGATGTCTTATGTCAATCCTACGTCTTGAGTCATCTGGTAGCTTCCCATATTCTAAGTAATCAATTGGGGGTTGTTGCCAATCTTCTTTGTTGATTTCATAAGCAAATGATGCGCATCATTCTTCTTCATTTTGTGTGACATCAATTTGAGGAACCACCCACCTTTGGCAAACAGGAATTTTCACCTTTGCTTTTGCCATTGTAAGAGCAGATGCTAGGCAAGCTAGTGCATTTGCTTTCCTATTTGATTATCTAGGCACATGTGTTAGTGTGAAACGCTCAAATTGTTGAAGAAGGCCCCTAGCATATTGAGCAAGGGGAACCAACTCTAGCTTTTTAACTTCATAAGTAGTCAAGAGTTGATTCACCACTAGCTTGGAATCACCAAATATTTTGAGGTCTACTACTTCTCTTTCTACTGCCATTGCCAGTCCAAGAATAAGTGCTTGGTACTCTGCAACATTGTTCAAGCATTTCTTACCAATGGCAAATGCATATGGCAATACATCTCCTTTTGGGGTGACAAAGATGACTCTTGCCCCATCACCATGTTGACTAGCTATCCCATCAAAATAAATCTTCCATGGTGGTATTAGTTCAATTAGCATGGCATTTTCATTAGGCAAATCATCTGAAAGTTCCTAGGAATTAAGAATTGGATGGTCTACAAGGAAATCCACAAGAGCTTGCCCTTTAATAGCCTTTTGAGGGACGTAGGAGATCTCAAGCCCTTGGAGTAACATCGCCCATCTCCCTACTTGCCCAGAGAAGTCATATCGTGACATGATGTATTTGAGAGGTTTAGCCCTTGAGATGTGGTGTATTGTATGTGCCTAGGAGTAATGTCACAACTTTTGGATAAAAAAAAATCAAGGCCAAACAAATCTTTTCAATGGGAGAGTAATTATTCTCAACCACTGTCAATGTTTGACTCAAGTAGTAAAGTGCATTTTCATTCTTTTCTTCATTCTCCTGAGTGAGGAGAACACCTATAGAGCGTTCTTGTGCTGAAGGATAGAGTATTAAAGGTTGGCTAGGTATAGGAGCTCGCAAAATAGGTTGCTTGAGTAAATACGCCTTTATACTCTCAAAAGCATTCTAGCAAGCTTGATCCTAGAAGTACACCACATCTTTCTTCATGAGTCAATTGAATGGCTGACATTGACTTGCAAGATTAGAAATGAAGCGACAAATGTATGTCAATTTCCCTTGTAGACTTTTTAGCTCATGAAGGTTCTTCGGCTCTAGTATTTTCAATATTGCATCAATTTTAGAAGGGTCAATTTTGATGCCCCAATGTCATACAATGAAGCCAAGGAACTTGCCAGATGTAACACCAAATGCACACTTCAAGGTATTCATCCTTAGCCGGTAGTGATGTAAGAGGACAAACACATTGCGAAGGTCTATCAGATGTGCTTGTCTTTCCTTTGACTTTACCACCAAATCATTGACATGACATTCTACCTGTTTGTGCAGCATATCATTGGAGATTCTTTGCATGGCCCTTTGATACGTTGCCCCTGCAATCTTCAATCCAACAAGCATAACCTTATAGCAATAAATCCCTTTTAGAGTACGAAAAGCTGTCAATTCTTCATCTTTTGGATCCATGTGAATTTGATTGTATCCAGACATTCCATCCATGAAGGAAAGAGCTTCATGACCAATTGTCGCATTGACCATAAGCTACATTATGGGCAATGGAAAGTCAGCCTTTGGACATGCATTATTGAGGTCTCGAAAGTCTACGCAAATACGTATTTGGCCATTATGCATGTAGCCCAGAGATTAAACATAATAGTTCAAACCAAATAACATTCATTCTCATAAGTGAAATCAATTCTCAAGAGAAAGACGGCTTCATGCTTCAAGCAAATTCAGTGCCTGATTCTTCTAGTCTTTTTGTCATGTAAGCACTACGAAATCTCATCCACTATTTCTATTTATCATAAACCAATCTCTTAAAGCCCATATTATCAATGCCCAGATAAACATAGGATCATCATGAATCAGTTTTTTCGATATGAAACCATTTAAAACTTTTTTGTGCCTCCAGTGTCGGGAATTGGCAAAGTAACAAAAACATAAATTTCAAAAATTTATTCTGAAACTAGTGATACCATTAAAATAATTCAAAATTCTAACTATAAAATATTTAAAATATATACTTAATAAAAACCTTATTTAACTTTTGTTTAAATTCACATGTGAATATTGTGTTTAAACAAATTCGAATCCATCAATTGTAAACCTTTTGGAGTAAATGCTTCGACTAAGCACACATGTGCACGCCCTTCACCATATTTACACCAGGTCTTCTTGTAGAGATTAAGAATCGTTATCATGATGGGTCCCTACATGATTGTGCATTTTCTTTTTCTTTCTCTTGACTATTTTTTCTTTTCGTCATCTCGGCTAAAAGTGAATTGATTTTTTATATTTACATGCATTCCATGACCCACAATTTATAGTATGCAGATCACTTCCTCTTTTAATTAAAAATGTTACTTTAATAAATCAAATCTTCAATCAACTTTATGTCATTTGAAGACATATTTGAAATATTGAAAATTTTTGTTTATGAGTTAATCCCATAAATATATGGCCAAAATCATATATACAATTACCTCTTGACGGAGAGAATATTTATTAATCATATTTGCAAAAATCTAACCAAATATGTAATCGCATACTATTTTTATCCAATAAGATATGTGACCACGATGGGCTTAATTTATGTTAGTAAAATTCTAAACTCCAATATAAAATTTAACATATTTCAATTTTTTACGAGAAATTGTGCAATTTGGCTATTCTCTCTTATGTTTGGCTTTTCTGTTTCAATTCGAATGATGATATTGTGCATGAATGAACCTAAATCCACCGATTGTGAATCTTTTGGAGTGAATCTTTTGACTAGATGAGCATGTGCATACCCTCCATGGTATCCACATTAGGTCTTCTTATAGAAATTGATAATGGTTCTTATAAATGGTCATCACATGATTACATATTTTCTTTTTCTTTCTCATGGCCTTGTTTTCTTTTAACTTTTCATCCACTTCATCTTGGCCAAAAGGGGTTGATTTATGTTTCACACCCCAAATTGAATTCATCCAAATGAAGCGATCCATATATTTTCTTGAACAAAAAATGTCCATGTATATTATTTCTTAACCGAATCAAATCCAAATCTAGTTGATTTTGAGCATGTATTACTAAGAGTATTTATTGATAAGATTTTTGTAAATGTAATCAATCAAATACACCATTATCTAATAAGGTTTGTGTGACCATTATAGATCATCCCATACTAGTGAAACTCCAAAACCCAATTTGAAATCTAACATATTTAAATTTTGTTATGATGAATTACTCATATTTTCTATGACCCAATGAGCTTCAACCATGCTAGCACTGGACTAAATTTAGTTATCTCATTATAAAAAACCTAGGATGAGTTGATTAACTCTTAATCATTTAAATCACAAGTTAAAATTGATGTTTAAGAATATATTATGACTACTAGGATGTTGATGATTAATCAAAAGATTGAACACCTTTTGTTGATTAGTTATGTGTAATTAATTGTTTTGTAATACAATGTCTTGAATAATTAGGGTATGGGTAAAATGTAAAATCCCTATATTTATTCATATACATTACAATTCTCAAATATCATACTCAATTATGAAATAACATAAACTTCTTTCCGATATTCATCCTACTCTAACCTAAAATTTTTTGAGTCAATACTAAGTAGAATACACAAGACATTTTCAACTATTGCAAGGAATAATCAATTCATTGTTAATTACTCAAACATCTCCATAAAAGTGTCATTGGATTTAGGATACCCTACACATCTCTAGAGTCGCATTAAGTAATAAATTAAAACTTCAATTTAACAATTACAAGATGATATGGTAATCTCAAGTTTAAGAACTATTTACACCTATTATCACCTGAAAAATTGTCTATTGATATTTACATAAATATTCATTAGACTTTCCTTGAACAAATCAGTTCAATGAACTTGTTTTATAACTAGTACATATACTCTTATATTAGTGATTTCTCACAAATAATTGTAAAATCAATTGTGAGGTTGGATTGTCTTGGAGGGATGTGCTTGTGTCGGGAATCGTAACTTGGCAAAAATGTGAATTTCAAATTTATATCTCTTTAATGCAATTTAAAATTCAAACATGGAAAAAGGCATATAGAATATATTTGCAAATACTCCAAATTGGTCCTTATACTTGAATCCTTGATTTGGCAGGGTCCCATAAAACTTACACGAATGGCTCTGAAAGTCTATCATTTGACTAAACACACACATGTATGCCCTTCACAATATTTTACCAAGCCGCCTCATAAGAATTGAGAATGCCTCTCAATAATCAGTTACGCACAAATGAAACGGTCTTAGTTTTGTTTGGCCTTTTTCTTCTTTTTAAAAAGACTACAAGACTCACGGCATAAATCGAGGCTGAAAGGAAAAAGGAAAATATGGAAAGCAACTTAAGAGAGCAAGCCGACAATTGACCGACCCACTCTTTATCTCATTAGTGGATAAAAATGCTGTTTGATTTCATTCAATGCAATAAAATCAATTTACGCTGTTGCTGCCACGACATCCATTGACTGTCATGGAGGAAATTATGGATTAAGTTAATCTAGTCAAACGGTAAGCAAGTTGCTTTCTCTTTCCTTAGAACTTTCTATAACTCCGCTTGCACAAACACAAATATATATCAACATATAAGTCAAGATTCACATCTAGATAGTGAGGATTTCAATTGAAAAGATCGTATACTCTTTGGTAATTAGTTATAATGTAATTAAAATTTTTAGTTGCGCAATATCCCAAAAAAGTTAAAGTACAAATAAAATGTCAAACCTCATGACTTGTTCATATATATCCCAATTCCTTAGTAATTGACTATTATGAAATATCAAAAACTCTTTTTCAATTTTTCATCTATTTTAGCGGGAGATTTTCAAGATAATATTGAGTATAATATATACGATATTCTCTTATCTCATAAATGGTAACTGATCCCTTTATTGATTATGCACATTCTTTATAAAAGTTTTATTGGGTCCAAAATATCCTACGCATGTTTCAAATAATCATATTAAGGAATAAATCAAAACCACAACTTAACTTTCATAAAATATTATGGTAATCTCAAATGTAAAATTTATTTACACTTATTATCACTTAAGAAATATCTTATTGATATTTATTTAAAAATTCATTAGGTTAATTTTTAGGTGCATCGGTTTAATAAACTCATTCAACAATGAGTACATATATTCTTATATTAGTAACACTTTACAAATAACTGTGAAATTAGTTACATTCTATTTTAGAGCATGTAATAAATGTATTAGGCTTACCAAATTATTGATTAGTTACTTAATAATCATACGATTAGGAATATTTCAAACAAAGACTCATGAATTTCAATGATCTTATCATGATCTTGAAATTATTATTATAGTTTATGCATTTTATTATAGAATACAACAGTATATGATAAATAATAATTCCTCAATTTTATTCCCTAGATAAAATTAAATCAATTTACACATATTATGATTGAGTTTACACTATTAATCCCAACAGCACATGCTTGGTTAGTTTGATTCTTCCATATGTGAAAAGTTGTCCTACAAGTTGTGACAGTGACTCGAGTTAGAATTCACCCAAAACTCTTGAGATGGTGTTGAGAATTGTCCCGCACACTTTCAACCAACCCAAACACACACTACAAAGTAGCTCAGCGAGGTTTAGCAACGAAGGATCAAGATCAAACAATGCAAGGTAAGGGAAAATGTCACTTGTATTCACAAACTCGAATTACAAGAATATGTAAAACCCTTACACGACCTTGCATGGTCACGCCCAAGTATGTGCCTCATGTGTCCAGCACTTGTACTCCTCACTTGGACTAGTGAACTTGTAGCCTATATTTGTGTCTGAGCATCAAGGGGCTAACAACCGCTATGGTCATAATAAGACAATGTGCCTTGATGGGCATTGCCCTCACTTCATTGCACAAACAAGTTTACACTTGCAATTAAAGCAAGGTAGAGTACACTTTGTGTTTGATCTCTCATGAAGAAAAAAGAGATTCATGAATAATGTCAACTTAGTTCAATAAATAGAATGTGTGGATTTTGCTTAATTCTAAGATCTAAATTGAATGGATATTCCCGTATTTGCATTCATATTTTGATTCACATCTATAAGTATTTTCTAAACCGAGTAGGATATCCTC
>CXYZ01009739.1:0-17632 GCA_900006705.1 Sonneratia caseolaris | reverse complement strand
ACCAATTTTGACATTTCTAACTAACATGTGGATAGAGGGAAGGTTTTGCAGTCACTCATATTCAAATTTAAAGGAAAAAAAAAGAGTAGTTAGGAATAGAAATTTTGCAGGAGAATGAAGCCATAAGAAATTCTTGGTGGGAGTTCATATTTAATGTGTACGACACAACTAACTGATTATATAAGAGATAATCAAATCAGAAAAGTCACGCTGAAGGGTGAACGTGTCCTTGTCTTTTCTTTTTTTTGTATAAAGCACCGGTATTCAGATGGATTTTATCAAACTGATTAATCCGGATCGGCCCATTTAAGAAGTTAAGAGGTTCCCACAGCAGGTGAAACTCGAATTCGAATTCTTCTATTAAGATGATGAGTGCCGGACCAAGGAGAACGTGTCCTTGTCTTATTGATTAGGTCATGTGTACGAATGCCTAATCATGTGTCAGAGACCGAAGGCAAACTATAATTGCGCGTCCACATTAATTACCAGGGAAATCTCTTTACAGGAAGGACAATCCATTTGGGCGTACGACACCGTACGGCCCCGCAAATAGCTGACGGACACGAATGTTTCGTCGTAGCCACTCAGCCGATCCGAATAAAAAAAATATTTTTAAAATGAGTTCAAATAATTTTATATAATATAATTGGTTGATTAAATTAAATAATTGTTAAAATATAATTACTCGCTTATTATAATCCATCAATTCTATCACAATTTTTATTTTATTTTTATTATGAATATTATTTTTATATTTTGGATTTNGGCCCGGTCCGGTTTTAAAAACTATGCTCCTAGATTCACACAACCTTTTCAGGTTCGATAGCAAACGTGTGTCAAGACATCGTGGGTCGGGCCTCGGGAATATTTGATAACAATTCTTAACATCGGGGCATCATCGTGTCAAACACTCAAGGAGGATTCGATGCCAATAGCAATCCCATCGGGTCTAACTACTTGGTAGATAATACCTGCAACATGAGTCGAGCAGCTCCCTTGGGTCGTCAAGTTTGGCGGTTTGGAGGTTATTGGGCTCATTGTGGCTGGTGGGTTGACCGTCATGGTCGATATAGCTCTCAGCCCGTACATGACCGTAGACTGAAGTTGATGCCGAGTTGCCCAAGCTATATATCAGTTCATCCGAAATTGAACTGTCAAAGAAGAATGCTAATTATCGAGTTAAATCAGGGTTCCTCGGTGTATGCGGGAACTGCGGGTCATGGGCTCATTGGTCAGGTGTGTACGTTTGTGTGCATATATGGAGGGTGATAGCTACGGCAGCTTGGTTATTCTACTCAGTATCCCATGTTCGGACTTTTACATTCAATAACCAACATTTCAAAGCCTAATGTAATCCAAGGGAGTGGCGCCTTCAAGGCCTAGTCTTAACGAAATGTGAGCAGAAATTTGAATCCGAAAATCTAGATTTATTGCACGAGAGCAATGTCTGGACTATTATTAGACCACTAGTCATTGTTGTTTGATAACATGAGTTTGTTGAGGTTTCGATGCTTGTTCCCTGATCTCCTCCACTAGGCCATCTTAATGGACCGGTTTCATTCGAACATAGAACTGATCACAAGGACAATAAAGTGGAAAGATCTCACTTGGGCTGAACTACGGAGCTCAAACCGGTTGGGCTGACGGGCTAGATTGCTATTTCTGCATGGGCCAATTCCTCAAGTAGATTAAGCTAACCATCGGGATGTTCTTTCTTAGATTCAAAATGGACCATTCGGTCACCAGAAGTTGCACCTCACGCTCTTTAGCTCGAATGCAAGAGTTTTTCGGTTCTCATGTGCAAGTTTCATAGCCTCCTCGATCCTTTCTATTCGCATTCCTGACTAAGTCACAGGACAGCCTTGAAACTGGAAGGAGGATAGAAGTAGGAAGGTTCCTTCTTGACTTCCGAATCGATTTTCAGGCGAGGATATGCAGTTTAAAAATATATATATTATTCAAAGAAGGCAACATGCGATTCTTACGTTCTACTTCTTGAGAAAACCGAAAGCAACAAGTGATTGATTCACTAATCCTTCAGGGTTGCTGTAGCAGCTGCCGTCATCTCCGACAAAGTGTCCTCAAAGCACTTGGCGAGCTCCTCGGGGTCGGGGATTATATCCTTGGCGACGAGGATCTGGAGATCTGCCCGATCCTTGTAGCTCACCCTGTGCATCGTGAGAGCCTGGCGCGCGGCGGAAGTGTTCACTCTGATGTAAGTTATGGGGTTCCCCAGATAAGCGATCTCCTCCTGAGGCCCGACAACGTTGGAGATTGAAAACGTGGTGTTGCAGAAGATCCGCCTGTAGAGGATGCCAGCGAGCTTTGCCCCGAAGCACGATATCACGAGGTCCCCGATCCAGTATGAGAAGTGACCCTCAAGGCTGCTTTTCCTTCGGTCCAGCATGCTTTTGGCCTCCCTCAGATGATCTACCGGATCACCGTTCTTGTGGCAGTGCAGCGGGAGGAGGACGGTCCCGAACCGGTTTCCCCACCTCAGCTGTGGGCTCTCGGCCATCATATCGGCGAATTCTTGCAGCCCCGGCTGCTCCCGCAGGTTCACCATGGCCACTCCGGTCATCTGAAGCCCAGCTCGCATTTTGCTAGGCTCCTTCCGGTCCAGGTACCGAAACAGCCCCATTGAGAGTATGCCAAAGAGGACGTCGTTGATGGTGGCGCCAGCCACGGCTCTCTTTGCCAACTTCATGTCCTCGAGCCAGAACCTTGCCGTCCCCAGCTTCCTGGGCCACAGCTCGACCCCGTCGCCGCCACTGATCGGGTTCTTCGGGTCCTTCACCCACAGGCTCCTCCCCACAAACCCGAGGGCGAATACAATCGTGAACCACACCATCTTCAGCAACCTCAGCGCTGCCCACCAAGAGAAAATTCCCTCCCTCGGTCTCGGCCTCGCTGTGGGGATCGTCGGGAGGGCGCCAGGATCGTTGGCTTTCTGGCATGTGGCCAAGAACATTGACATCAGCGAGATCCCATCTCCGAGCGAATGGTGAATCCTCAAGATCAGACAGTTGTGCGCGCTGAGAACATGGATTTCCCACAAGGGCTTATCGGGGCTCATCTCTGTGGAAATGGACAAGTCCGCGAGGTACTCGTTCACCGCAGCCTCGTCGTCCCCCGAGCCGGCGACTTGCCCGTCGACTACGACGAAGTGGCGGTCGACAACCACCTCAGTCCTTCTCCAGTGCTCGAACCCACGTCGGTCGCGGACCAACAGGCTACAGAACCTCGGGTGCTTCAGCATGGCCGAGCCCTCTATCGAGGCCTTCACGGCTTCCACGTCAATGGGGTGCTTCATTCCCACTGCACAGTGGATGACTTGGACGGTGTCCTTCTGGAGGAATAGCCGGCCGGCCGGCGTCAACGGCTCGTCTGCGCCATTTTCTCGGTACCCCATCTTCCCCAGTTTGGTCGTCAAACACTCCCAAGCACCAGCATCTGATATTGCGCTTTTGTACTGATTGTGTTTGTTTGTTTTTTGTTTTTTTTAAATTCGCGCCCACCTACGGGACCACGAAATAATTCCATCTGCAACCGTGAGATCGCCAAATCTGACTTCTCACGGAATTTGATGCTTCTTCGTTTGTCTTTGACAACGTCGGACTTCTCGTAGTAATAGTAGTAGCAGGCGGCACTAAGCGATTAAAAGGGTCCCATGCATCTAATTGTTGTCCGACTTAATTTATATGGCCGAATCGGATAGCACAATATGTTTATTTTGTGTGGACGGCATTTCGGTACGAAATCTCGTCGCTCTTTTCTGTTTTGTGAGGCGGATGCCACGTCTCAGCTTCCCCAAAAATTTTTTCGGCCCTGTGGCCGACAACCTAGAGTGATTTTCCATATCTACAGATATATAGACCATGATGCTCCCAAAACATCAAGAGTCGAGATGTACCTAATATCATCAGGAGATTCATCTAATATACTAAAAGCTGGTCCATCAAGAGATCGCTCCCTTGCCATCCTCACCAAGCAGTCTGCAGGGACATTTCCTTGTCGATATACATGTTGCACTCGGAAGGCTCTAAATCTAAATCTTTGTGTTAGCTAGCTCCCTACAATAAAAAAAAAAAAAAAAGAGAAGTGAATTTGGTAAAATATTCTTATTTGAAAATTTTCGGACAAGTTGTAATCTAGCTATTACATCAAGTTTCACAATTAAATAATTAATCCCTAATTCCCTAGCGATTATTAAACCATTTTTCAAATCTCATAACTCCGCTAGTATACTTGTGGAGTGTCCTAGACCCTTATACTCTCCCAAATCCGTCGCCCATCCGAATACCTATGATAGATCCCGCTCCTGCTCGACCCTGGAATGAGTCTGAGGGGGAAAGGGGCTGTGAATTAATTAATTGACGAGTACAATCACTGCGTTGAATTCAAATTGGATTATAAAAAATTTACACTTTTCAAACTTTTTTTTTGCTAATATTAGAGCGGGCTTTGTTAGGCCTAAACTAGTCGATTAAAACTCATAACCGGCACATACCACCCTCCAAACCAGTATGTAACAGCTCTTATTAGATTTGGGGAGATTTCGCGGTGAGCTCACCAATAAATAGGCCATTAAGAATCGGCATGACACAATTTCTTGTTGAATCGATCCAAACAGTCAAAACCCTATAAATCAACAATAAGATTTTTTTTTTCAGATCAATTTAAGATTTTTGAAAAGTAAAAAATTATTCTAAATAATTTGAAAAAGAATGAATAATTCACACGTTAAATCGATCTGGACTATAAAACAGATCAGTTCATATATGTTTAAATGGTTATTCATAACTTGGTCAGTATGTTAAATAAATTGGCTTAGTCATAATCGGATAAAATGGTTTTAAGCCTATTTTAAACCGGTTCGACACCAATTTTGACATTTCTAACTAACATGTGGATAGAGGGAAGGTTTTGCAGTCACTCATATTCAAATTTAAAGGAAAAAAAAAGAGTAGTTAGGAATAGAAATTTTGCATGAGAATGAAGCCATAAGAAATTCTTGGTGGGAGTTCATATTTAATGTGTACTACACAACTGACTTATTATACAAGAGACAATCAAATCAGAGAAGTTATGCTGCAGGGTGAACGTGTCCTTATCTTATTGATTAGGTCATGTGTACGAATACTTAATCATGGGTCGGAGACCGAAAGCAAACTATAATTGCGCGTCCACATTAATTACCAGGGACATCTCTTTTCATGAAGGACAATCCATTTGGGCGTACGACACCGTACGGCCCCGCAAATAGCTGACGGACACGAATATTTCGTCATAGCCACTCAGCCGATCCGAATAAAAAAATATTTTAAAAATGCGTTCAAATAATTTTATATAATATAATTGGTTGATTAAATTAAATAATTACTAAAATATAATTACTCGCCTATTATAATCCATCAATTCTATCACAATTTTTATTTTATTTTAATTATGAATATTATTTTTATATTTTGGATTTGCACGATCGTTTCAGCTCGTCCTGCCACGGGCTAATATCTCGGGCCACCCCCGATATAGTGCACCTTACGAATTACGCCTCCATTGGAATCCAATCAAGTCAAACGGAGTCTAATCGATATCTCCTATGATAAAATCTCACGTAATCCTATATTGCCATGGCGTGGTGTGGAATTGCCCCGTAAGATTACTCTAAGCAATAATTTCTTTTAATCAGCAATTCGGATGGTTAATATTCGTTTACTCATTTGCCGCAACGGGATCGTAACTTATTCGGCCCAATTAAACACTAATGGGCCGGGTTTCTTACTCATGTAATTGGGCTTCGCATTCGAGACATGAATCGTGCCCATGATTGCGTACGTTAAGTCTACCTAATCACCACGGAGAAGAATCTATTTGCGTATTAGGTGCGTAAGTGTTAAAGTCAAGTAACTTCATGGAAGTAGAGGTCCTGCTTCTGTTTGTTATAACCTTCGAAGAAAGCTCTCATGATATGGAAACAGACATTAATATTTTTGTGGATGCAGTATAGGATAGAACATGAGCATACTTAAGATGGATAGGAGTTGCTCTCCTGGATTCAACCCCCCAAGTGCAGTCCCCTGCACAAATCCAAGCTCATGCTATATCCTTGGCCGCCCAAATCTCCTGCTCGAGAAATTGGTCTGATGTCTGCTTCTTTTCGGATTTTAAAGACGATGTTACTTTTGTTAATAAGAAGAGGGGACCTAGTTGAGATTGTAAAGCTAATTTCTCTATTGCTTTGGCATGTGTTGCAAACTTTACTAGCCGGTCGTGTTGTTGGATTTGCCGCACTAGGAATACTGTAGATCATGACTTATGTCAAGAAGGAAAGATGCTCTAATAATTTGAGCTAACTTTTGTATTTGAGAGCAAGGAACTCTCCTTATTTTGGTATTTGAATATAGTCACTTATTTAGTAAAAAAGAAAAGAAAAGAAGAGTAACTGCATGGAACAGAAGGTGCGAGGATAGGCACTGGGGACCGACCGAGATCTTCGCAAAATGGGTGCCGTGTAAGCGTTGTCCACATCGGTCGTTATTTCTCGATCGTGGCATGTTTATGGATCGGTATTTAACCTCAAGATTTATATATGTCATCCATTTTCCAATCCCACGACAGTACATATTGCGTATGCAAGAGATAAATCAATCTTGATCAATTTGTCGTTGAGGGTTAAAGCTGGATCCAGAAGAAATTGGCTGGACCAGGTTGACTAGCTCGGATGCTTAACAAATATGTGTCCCATCGATGAAGTCGTCTGCTTACTCTTGAAGCTAATGGGAACGGTCTGCCCACAAACCCGTAGATCGATCATGCAATTTATGTTTGTCTGTAGCAACTCGCTGAATTTTTTGTGCTGTTGGATGTTCGATGTTCGTGATTCAGCGGCAAATGAGAGAGATTTTCGCTAAGCTTAGGAAGCGATCGGACAGAGATTTGAAGTTTGACGTAGTATTGTCTGATCTAGTGAAATAACTCGAGGTCGAGCAGGAAAACAAATCTAGGAACTCTACTAGACGGAAGGAATCGGCGTATCTTCATCTACTAAGAGTTCGCCAGAGACGAAAATCTCTGCCGTACAAGCAATTAGCCCCGTCTAACAGCAGCCACGTATCGAAAAATGACAGTGGCATCTGGTCTACAGTACTCGGATCCGATTTGGCCTTGTTCTGCAAATTCAGGTTCATCTCTGCCAATGACGACTGGAAAAAATCCGAGCTAGTCGAGGACTCAGATGGCGCCAACCCGACGAGCAGCTGCTCCAATCCTCCTGACACCTCAGTTTCGTTCCTATAGCAGCTCAAGGCAGCAGTCGTGCTGAGGGCACCTTCACTGAAGGATGACCCCGACACATCTTTGCAGCCGGAGCTCACATGGGCTTAGCCTGATAGACCGGACTGGGTTGACCATCATGGTCAATATAGCTCTCAGCTCGTACATGACCGAAGACTGAAGTTGATGCCGAGTTGCCTTTGCTAATATCAGTTCATCCGAACTTGGACTGTCAAAGAAGAATGCTAATTCTCGAGTTAAATCAGGGATCCTCTGTGTATGCGCGGACTGCCTCATTGGTCAGGTGGGTACGTTTGTGTTGTTTCGATGCTTGTTTCCCGATCTCCTCCACTAGGCCATCGTAACGGACCGACTTCATTTGAACATAGAGCTGATCGCATGGACAATAAAATGCACAAATGTTCGGGTCTATAAATAATCGCTTGGGCTGAGCTATGGAGCTCAAACCGGTTGGGCTGACGGGCTAGACTGCTATTTCTGGATGGGCCAATTCCTCATGTAGATTAGGCTAACCCTCGGGGTGTTCTTTCTTAGAAACGAAATGGACCATTTGGTCACCAGGAGTTGCACCTCACTCTGTTTTTGTTCGAATGCAAGAGTTTTTCGGTTCTCATATGCAAGTTTCATAGCCTCCTCTATCCTTTGTATTCGCATTCCTGACTAAGCACAGGAGAGCCTTGAAACTGGAAAAAAGGATAGAAGTAGGAAGGCTCCTCGCTGACTTCCAAATGGATTTTCGGGCAAGGATGTGCAGTTTAAAAAATATATATTATTCAAAGAAGGTAACATGAGATTCTTATGTTCAACTTCGTGTGAAAACTAAAAGCTTTAGGTGATTGACTTACTAATACTTCAGGGTTGCCGCAGCAGCTACCTTCATCTCCAACAGAGAGTCCTCAAAGCACTTGGCAAGCTCCTCGGGGTCGGGGATTATATCCTTGGCGACGAGGATCTGGAGATCTGCCCGATCCTTGTAGCTCACCATGTGCATCGTAAGAGCGTGGGGCAAGGCGGAAGAGTTCGCCCTGATGTAAGTTAGGGGGTTCCCCAGATAAGCGATCTCCTCCTGAGGCCCGACAACGTTGGAGATTGTGAACGTGGTGTTGCAGATGATCCGCTTGTTGAGGATGCCGGCGAGCTTTGCCCCGAAGCACGACATCACGAGGTCCCCGATCCAGTATGAGAAGTGACCTTCGAGACTGCTTTTCCTCCGGTCCAGCATGCTCTTGGCCTCCCTCAGATGATCTACCGGATCGCCGTCCTTGTGGTAGTGCAGCGGGAGGAGGAAGATCCCGAATCGGTTTCCCCACCTCGGTCCTGGGCTCTCGGCCGTCATTTCGGCGAATTCTTGCAGCCCCGGCTGCTCCCGCAGGTTCACCATGGCCACTCCGGTCATCCGAAGCCCAGTTCGCATCGAGCTAGGCTCCTTCCGGTCCAGGTACCGAAACAGCCCCATTGAGAGTATGCCAAAGAGGACGTCGTTGATGGTGGCGCCAGCCACGGCTCTCTTTGCCAACTTCATGTCCTCGAGCCAGAACCTTGCCGTCGCCAGCTTCCTGGGCCACAGCTCGACCCCGTCGCCGCCACTGATCGGGTTCTTCGGGTCCTTCACCCACAGGCTCCTCCCCACAAACCGGAGGGCGAATACAATCGTGAACCACACCATCTTCAGCAACCTCAGCGCTGCCCGCCATGAGAAACTTCCCTCCCTCGGTCTCGGCCTCGCTGTGGGGATCGTCGGGAGGGCGCCAGGATCGTTGGCCTTCCGGCACGCGGCCAAGAACATGGACATCAGTGAGATCCCATCTCCGAGCGAATGGTGAATCCTCAAGATCAGACAGTTGTGCGCGCTGAGAACATGGATTTCCCACAAGGGCCTATCGGGGCTCATCTCTGTGGACATGGACAAGTCCGCGAGGTAACCGTTCACCGCAGCCTCGTCGTCCCCCGATCCGGCGACTAGCCCGTCGACTACGACGAAGTGGCGGTCGACTATCACCTCGGTCCGTCTCCAGTGCTCGAGCCCGCGGCCGTCGCGGACCAACAGGCTGCAGAACCTCGGGTGCTTCAGCATGACCGAGCCTTCTATCGAGGCTTTCACGGCTTCCACGTCGATGGGGTGCTTCATTCCCACGGCACAGTGGATGACTTGGACGGTGTCCTTCTGGAGGAATAGCCGGCCGGCCGGCGTCAGCGGCTCGTCTGCGCCATTCTGTCGGTACCCCATCCTCTCCAATTTGGTCGGTAAACATTCATTCACAAGCACAGGCATCTGATATTATGCATTTGCACTGAATTGACTCTTCTTTTTTTTTGTATTTTTGCGCCTTCCGTTCTACGGGACCACTGAAATAATTCCGTCTGCGACCATGGAATCGCCAAATCTGACTTCTCATTGAGTTTGATGCTTCAAAGAACGAAACACTTAATTTGAATATAAAATTATAAATTTAATTTTTATCAATAATATCTGTATATGATTTGCTTCTCATATCTTTTCTAGACTGATTATTCTTCATCATCATCATCATCATCATTATTATAATAGGGAAGCGACAGAAAACAATTAATAGGGTCCCATGCACCTAATTGTGGCCCGACTTCATTTACAGGGCTGCTGAGTCGGATAGCACAATATGTTTATTTTGCATGGACGGCATTTCGGTACGTAATCTGGTCGCATTTGTTGTATTCTGATGCGGATGCCACGTGGGGGGTGATTTTTTTTTTTTATAAGCAAACTCAATGTTCCGAATTCGAACTGAATCAAATAATCGTGAATAAAATCTTCATAATAAAATATTTTATTTATTTATAATATTTAAATTTAAAATTTTAAGGGTACGAGCACATCAAATAACTTTGATTGTATCATTTTGGTGAGAATTTTAAACTTCTCTACTACTTCCCAGTAGACTCGAGCAACAATTTTTTTTGAATTTTAATTTAATTTTATTCTTTCTCCGGGCACGTGCTGAGCCCACGAGCCACTGACTACAGGAAATTTTGCAATTTTCGGGCCTTTCCTCTTTGGCTAATATGTAGATATAGAGTGAAGGTTTTCTAGCCACTCATCTTCAAATTTCAAGAAAAAGTATCGAGAAGTAGAAATTTCTATGAGAATGGGGTGGTTGGAAGGTCTGGGTCGGAGCTCATATTCGGTCAGTATATATAATTAACTCATTATATATGAATAAGTTAAATGAATAAAATTATATTATATCTTATTAATTTCTTGTGTAGTGGGTGTGTTAATCATATAATATTTACCGAATATTTAATCAAGGGTCAGAAAGCGAAAGCAAACGATAATTGTGAACCCACATTAATTATCAAGGCCATCTCTTCCCAGGACGACCCGTCAATCCGGGCGCGTGACACTGCACGGCCACAAATATTTCATGGTCCGAATAAAAAAATATTTTATATTTAAAAACAAATTTTCATGTGATTTTATTTATGGATCAACCTAAATCTTATACTAATTTTTGGAAAGTATTAAAATAATTACTAAAATATAATTAATTAATTTTCTCAAAATTATTATTATTTATTTATTGTAAATATTATTTTTGTATTTTGATTTTGAATGATTTTTTTCGGGTGGTAGTTGGTGACCAAAAAGGAGAGTTTACCCATTTTTACGTGGATGGAGCTTCCCATCAGGTATAAGTTTCTTCTTACTCACTGATTAAATTCTTGGTAGTGCACCCTTGCGAAGTATGACTCCATTGGAATCCGAGTAAGTCAAAGTCAAACGGAGTCTAATCGATATCTCCTACGATAAAATCTCACATAATCCTATATTACCATGGCGTCGTGTGGAATTGCCCCGTGAGATTTACTCTTAAGAAATAATTTGTTTTTTTTAATCAGTAATTCGGATGATTAATATCCGTTTACTCACTCGCCGCAACGAGAGCTGCACTTCCTCACGTCGGCGGAGGATTTCTAGATGGGCCTTGTAGCTTAATGGGCCGGGTTTCTCATGTAATTGGGCTTCGAATTCGATACATAAATCGAGCCCACAATAGCTGAGAAGATCCTTCGTCTGTACGGTAAATCTCCTAAATCACCGCAGAGAAGAATCAATACCCGTATTAGGTGCGTAAGTGTCAAAAGTTAAGTAACTGCAGAAGAAGAAGGAGGAGGAGCATTTATGGGGTTGAGTTGTGCAAATAATCGCGTAGCTGGTGCCTCTCATGTTGTACCCATCCATTTTCCAATGCCACGACAATATATATTGTGTATACAAGAGATAAGTCAATCTTGATCAATTTGTCGTTGAGGGTTAATGCTGGATCCAGAAGAAATTGGCTGGACCAGGTTGACTAGCTCGGATGCTTAACAAATATTTATATCCCATCGATGAAATCGTCTGCTCACTCTTGAAGTTAATGGAAACGGTCTGCCCACAAACCCGTAGATCGATCATGAAATTTATGTTTGTCTGTAGCAACTAACTGAAATTTTTTGTGCTATTGGATGTTCGATGTTCGTGATTCGTCGGCAAATGAGAAAGATTATTGCTAAGCTTAGGAAGCGATGGGACGGAGATTTGGAGTTTGACGTATTATTGTCCGATCTAGTGAAATAACTCGAGGTCGAGCAGGAGAAAAATCTAGGAACTCTACTGGACGGAAGAAATGGGCGTATCTTCATCTACAAAGAGTTCACCAGATACGAAAATCTCTGCCGGAGAAGCTATTAGCCCCGTCAAACAGCAGCCACTTATCGAGCAATGACAATGGCATCTGGTCTAGAGTACTCGGATCCGATTTGGCCTTGTTCTGCAAATTCAGGTTCATCTCTGCCAATGACGACTGGAAAAAATCCGAGCTAGTCGAGGGCTCAGATGGCGCCAACCTGACGAGCAGCTGCTCCAATCCTCCTGACACTTCAGTTTCGTTCCTATAGCAGCTCATAGCAGCAGTCGTGCTGAGGCCACCTTCACTGAAGGATGATTCCAACACATCTTTGCAGCTGGAGCTCACACGGGCCTACCTAGCAATGTTCTTGGTGCTTGGCCGGGCCTTCTTTGATCATCGATTGGTGAAGGTTCCATGAAAGATGAGAGATCTGATGTTTCTGGGGACAGGGCGTTGGACAAGGCTTGTTTGGCCGTGTGGAGGTCTGATTCATTAGAGCAGAAGCAAGAGCAAGATCTGTTTTATCTGTAACCGGTTTGCAAGAAGGGCTTGGAGGTGGATGGTCGTCTTCTCCTCATGGTCAGTGAAGTCACTTCGCTTGATGTTGGACCGGAGGTAGCTCATCCACTGGAGCTGACAACTCTTGCCGCACAAGAGCAAAATCCTGAAAGGCATGACAGCCAGGAAACAGTTTACTGAAACCGGGCTGCTATGCTGCACTTGCATAAAGTGAGAGGGAGAAAGCACCGGAACTCGGCTCACTGGTGCGAGTTGGGTTAGATTTCCATTTGCTAGGGCCGTGCTCTTGAATCTAAGAGACCAGCAATGTGTCTTCCTCAGGAGTCCATGGACCCTTCTTCACCCCCATTTGGGCACGGTAAGGTGGTCTTCCCATTCCTCACTCCTTGCAGATAGATAAGCAATGGCTTCAACTTTCTGGAGAAGCTGATAGCGGGAATGAGATGGGACAAAATTCCAACCGTCCAAGTTCACAAAACCACAAAAGTATGGATGTCTCCCTCACTTTAATGGGTGCTTATCATATGTATGGCAAGAAGGGGTGACCTGGTTGATTTCAATGAAATTTGGATATAGTTCCTTATATAGAGATACACAGGTAAAATGGAATCCAATAGGGACATCTTCGTCGGCCCTGCAGTGAAATTAGAAAGATGACATTCACTTCCTCTCAATCACAGACGACGGCCCAAGTCTTCTGGTCATTCAATAATTATGAGGCCCATAAAGCAGCAATTCCAGGCTTGACTCCATCACAGGATACATTACATGGCCGCTGGCTGTAAACAATCAAGACTAATGGGATTAGATCAAAATCATCAACTAATCTATTTGATTGTGTATCCTGCGGGAGTTGAGCCGAGTCTCTTTCGTATTCTCCTCTTCATTATCACATTGGCAGTTAGGCCCGTCATCTGGTGCTGGTAGATATCCTGAGCTAGGAGAACCGCAAATCTTGCAGTACCCACAGAAGGCGGGGAGATCTCGACTTTGTATCTCGCCCATTTCTTCATTGTCACATATACTTGCATAAACGACGAGCAACAAACAAGTATACAAGCTACATTTACGACTGATGTGACTGACTTATTATGACAGCTTTAGAATTTATAATGTGAAATAAAAAAAAAATTCACTCTAAGAGATACCATATGCTTCGAGCACGATTCACATGGTTTCATCTCCTCGTTGAGGGAGTCTCTTGAGAAACCTTGATCCTTGTGTACAGATTTCTCAGAGTGTTACTCGTTTTTTTGTCGATATATGATTGAACACAGATGAAAGCAAGAACCTTGATGCCTTGAAATTGTCCCTAGCATCATTGTCTCCTAGTAGGAGAGGCATCCGAACCATGAACGTCACGCGTCATATACTTGGACCTATCGCAAGAAGTTGACATCATCGGTAACAGATCCCCCCGGCCGGGCACTTCCGGCTTTGATCAAGAACCCTTTCTGAGTAGTACGTGGGTGGAAGAAATCAATTTCATCGTGTGAGCACGTGTGGCTGACATTCATTATACCCCAAGTGCTATTCCTCGGATCCGGAATTCTTCGACGGGACCGTAGATCGCCTGGCTTGCTCTATGGCTCAAGACTAGACTGCATCTTAATTAGGAATATATTACACATGGCGATGAGCAACCCCCATCCATATGCACGCTTGTTTGCCTTCCCTAGACGCGTTTTTATATATGGATAGTTGTTGTCGCTGGGGAACAGCTGTTTCGGGCCCATGCTGTCAAATGATTACATATACGCAGCACAAACCGACGCGTGTTGTATGCCTGACATCGAGCTAACATCAGTTCTTAATTAATAATCCTATGGGTTCCTTATTAAAACGATGGAATGGCATCTTATGATTATTGTTTGGGGACCATAGTTCGGATGCGTCGTCTCCCGGCTAAAGAAACACGAACGTTGACCGCGGGTGGACCGATGTCGGGGCCTTCAAGTCCACAGGAGTTGGAGAGCCGGTCACCAACATCGCAATATTAATCTCGACGTAGATGCAGGCAACCTGTCGTATGAATATAGGAAGATGCTCGACCGGCCATATACCACCACGAGTCGGTTGAGATGGTCCCGACTCCTTCATGCCTTCCCTCTCTCTTAAAGAAGGTTCCAAGTTCGAAATCCGTGAATTCACTTCTAATGAACATCCAACCCGAATCGGGTTTGAATTATTTTTGAATATCGGACAGAAGCGTATCTCGGGAGGAGGAGTATGCGAAGCTACGGATGATCTAACCAATCTTCCCATCCTCTGTCGGTTTTGTCCGAACCGAACAAACCTGAAACCGCAATACTTGTAAGAAACCCCCGATGAATAATCCCGTTCTTTCTGTGTCTTGCGAATCAAGGTGGATAATCCATGCTTTCATGAATCCTGGGCAAAGTGGGCCTCTATTGATTTCGTAGGGGAATGCTCCCTTTTATTATTATTATTGTTATTATTTTAAATTTTCAAGATGATTTTTAATTTCATTCCTCATGAAATTCGTATACCTCTGTTTGAAAAATCAACCCTTATAGTGTCACATTCTCTCCTCCATATCTCCGGTTGCAGCCTCCGCTCAAGGAGAGGAGAGCCTTCCGTACAGCGAGTATACCACGTGACTTATCCTGTTCGATCGAAACATTGACCGATGATGCTTCTGTATCTGTTGTGCTCTCGTGTTATAAATAATAATAATAACAATTCTTTCTTTTAAAAAAAGAAAAATCCACGACACTGTTAAGCATGAGACATATTCTCCCCCTCCAGGCTTTCTTTACACGTAAAAGTGTCAGCGGTAATCTTGAAGAATTAATCGAACCATGAGTCGTTTCGGAGGGTCTTCCCATGACAACGAATAATTAAAATGAGAGGAACATCGGATGGGGTCTTCACCGAGGCAGAAATGTCGGAATCTCGTCGTTGTTCGTGTACGCCCTTGTTTTCCAAATCATTCAATATGCCATACATATGGTACGCGGTGGGGCTCACTTGACACTAACATCTAATCCCAAACATCGGAAAATCAGTAGAGATTCCATGTGTTTCATCGGTACGTGTGCTAGCATAAAGTCCAAGATTGCTTTAATCATAATTTTGATTCTTGTTGATGAGATTCTATACCCTTGATTTCCCCACCTGTTCTTGTGATCAGAGAAAAAATTGGAACAACCATTCAAAACAATATGAATATATGTATTCTTCCATCCCACTAGCTATATGTATTCATGAAAAATAGGCAATCAGATGCGTGATTGTACTTCATGCACGAAGGGGGTCATCTTTTGGCATGTGAGGGGTGGGGGGCAAGTGAACTTAAGATCCCATATTTCCAAAGTTACTAAAGCCCATGTGAACCAAAAGGTGTTATTTTTCTTTATTTTATTCTTCTAATCATTCATTCATTCATCCCAATGGAGATCAGGATCTGGGTTTGTTGACGGGGATGGATTTAGATGGGGGTGGTGAAGAATTCATTGCCGATCTCTCAGTTGTTTTGAGTCCGAGAAACCGGAGACAAGCAGGTCAACGCACGTCAGCAACGTAGGTTGCATTTACCGAGTCTCATGATCCAAACGGTGATGACCATACATAACGTATACTTAGCCACAACCCAACTCGACCGTCTTGTCCCCTATAAAGATCCAATCCGCACTCGATTATCTATGCTTTTATTTTATTTTTTGGGGGGCATAATATGGTCTCTCGCATGGAAAATGGTCTTGACATATGTCACCCCAATCGAACGAGCCTAAAACCCCCGTTTTCCTTTTTCAACATTGGGTGTGCGTGACGATACCCAAATTAGCCCAGTCCCATCTCATCAAATGCCGCCGGCCGAAAGTGAAGTGACGTAAAATGAGTTCATAACTGAGAACGGAATAAATTGATGTAGAATAATTGCCGACCGGATCTATTTCTTTTATATTTATAATTTTGAACTGATAACAATATTGCTGCATGTCCATTGTCCATATGATCACCTTCTAGACTGCACGACACTGAGTTAAATAGGTATAGATTTGAGACATGGTAAATCAGTTTAACTTGATAAATTTCGATTGATTTTATCGATTTGAATATGTTTAAATATATATCGAATACACTTAACATATTTAACTTATTTATATGTGCGTACCGTTAATTTAATTTATCACATTAAAGCTTATTTCATTAAATTCTATTATAAATATTTTGATCGAATTTTTATTATAATCAAATTAAAAATGTAAAATATATATGTATTTGTGATTATCACGTTTGACATTTATACAAGATAACTGAATTGGGCACGCGAGGTGGTAATTCGGATTGGGTCATCACCGTACGATAAGACAAAGGCAGTACTGGTCGGGCCCTGATAACACGATAATCTTGTTTGATTGTGATTTATCTGTAGTTACGATTGGACTTACAAATAAGTTTTTTTTTCTATCATTCAATAATATCTTATATTTTACTATACTTTTTTTTAAAAAAAAATTTCCCGAATGGGCTATTGTGTCAACGTTACACGGAGATCATCAGGTCGATAAAATTGTCAGGCTATGCTGGCACGACACGATAAGTCCTGACTCAACACGATATTATCAACACGATATTATCATTCGGGGCTAGATTTTGCCAGGTCTATGGAGCACCGGTTGGTGATTTTTTGACATGTACCCATCTTATACACACGGAATTACAGGGATCGCCGGACTTGCTTTTATCCCGCAACTAAAGACGGTCCAACGATCTTCACCGGCCGGTAAACGCACGGGCGGCAAAGCAACCCCTGTCTGGTAACACCGACACTCATACCCTCGTTCCCGTTTCCAACTTCCCCGATCGAGATAACCTTCCAATTACTCCACAATGGAGACATCTCCCCTCCACCGGCAACAAATTAATATAATCCAATTAATTAAACATTCCATTGACCAAAATCAAAGACGTGGAGTTTCCATTTGGCCAAACGCCCGTCTCCTCTGTCCCATCCGACCCCGAGACTCCATGACTCAGGAAAGATTGATAGGAACATGACAAGTGAAGGGTTATCTGTATATTTATCATATTTACCATTGATTGCTACTAAAGCGATCTGTTTCTTCTCGTCACGTGATCATAAAGAATAAACATTTAAAATCTTATCCTCTCCAAATAATAATAATAATAATAATAATAAT
>CXYZ01009678.1:1503638-1515021 GCA_900006705.1 Sonneratia caseolaris | reverse complement strand
TATTTTATGTTAAATTTGAGACTAACATTATAACTATATTAATGATGTTGATTATAAATCATAATTAAATTATAATATTATATCAATTTATTGGAATATTATTTATTAAACATGCGGTTCAACTCATTGAATCCCCGGTCCGACCCATGAACCCATACCTTGATCGGTTCTCAGCCCGGTCCGGTTTTAAAAACTATGGATTCAACCATGAGATCTGGGAGCTCCTGATCATCTTTCGGCCCATCTAAAAAATCCTCCTATTGCATGCATGGACATCACGACGATAAACAGTCAAATTGCAAATCTACGAGATTACCTTTTATTACCTCAGCCGGGAGGGTGGGGGGAGCAGTGCTCAAGCGACGAACACTGTGGAGGCAGGGAGTCAGACCAGAGAGAAGGCTGAAGCAGACTAGCAGCAGTAGCAGCGATGGAGTCGCCGTAAAGATATATATATATCTCCCACATTTCCTTGAGAAAATATATCCCAAATATTTCTCATTAGTGAAACATATTTCCAAGACATAAGACATGCCTCTAAGTTGGCTGAGGAATCTGCTATATATAACTCAACAATATATTTCACGATTTAAGAAAAAAAAAGTTAACAGCAAATAATTATAGAATATACAATGTGTATATATTTGAGAAAGAAATGAAACAGACCGGATGCTTGGGAAAAATAGAAGAAGGGGAAATCCCATAACGTTTATATAACTTCATAAGATATCGTTTATATAACTTAATAAGCTACTGTCAAATATTAATATGTGATACTTTTTATATTCATGTTGAGGAGGTCCCACATGTTCTTAGGAAATCTGTCTTACAACTACACCATGTACCAGAAAAAAGAATCTCATAATATTATAAAATTTCACACCTCATGACTTATTTTACCTATAAACTGAAAAAAAAACTACACAAAATCAATATGTGTATATATATATATACACAGACCTGTATATACATATATCCTATAAAAACTGTTCGTCCTAACAAACACAACCCCGCCCCCCAACATAACGACTTCACTTGCTCGGTGTCTCTTCCACACTTTACCTCACGCCATTACGGTGACAGACACAGATTCTCATCGCCATCCTTCTGGTGAGTTCTTTCGACCACTTTACTACATTTTCTTCTCTGTCCATCAATCGTTCTACTCAGCTCTCTTGTCCTCTCTTCAATGAAGGAAAGGTAAAATGAATGCCTCATGTCCTTCGTTACTGAGAATGTCTGATGTTGCTGCTCTACTCCCTTCGCTTCTTGTGTTCTCTCTCTCTCTGTCTTTTTGCGTCATTTCTTAGAATGTTAACCTCAATAGCTCACGATCACGGCACAGGGATGAGTGATTTTCTGCCTTGTACATGTATGTAGGCTCCGCATTTCTTTCTTTATTTTGTTTGCCAGTTCCTCCTTCGATTCTATCGTTCCTGGTATTCTTATTTTTGTTGCTGAGATGTGCAGATGTTGAGTTGTTTTTCTTTTTTCCTTTCCCTTCACATTATTTGTTTTTCTGCCATTTCATCGAGTAATAATCTTTCCTGCTCAAGCTCATGGCACACCGAGTGAATCCGTTTCTGCTATGTATTCGCATGCTCTGTTTTTTCTTCTTTTGTTTGTTTGTTTGTTTTTTTTTTTTTCCATTCGCCCTGTGGAGTAGTAAACGATCCATAATTTTCTGACGGAGGCAAGGGACATGACGCCTGATCCTTCGTTGCTGAGATTATCAGATGTTGCTCTATTTCCTTGACACTACTGCTCTATTTCTTTCTTTCCCGCCATTTCGTCTACTGCTCTGATGATGAAGGTGAGGGAAGGGAAATGACAATGTATGATGTTCTTGGTTGCTGAGATTGCTAGCTAGACGTTGCTCTATTGTGAAGCGATATCATCGTATTTTCCTTCTGTGTTAAATTACGTGCTCTGTTTTTACCTCTCTTTTTTTAGCCTTTATTTTTTATTTTTCCACTTTTCATCGTCCATTAGTCTATGGATCCTTGTGTTGAGCTATCATATCCTCCCTTTGGTGGAGGGAGAACAGTTACAGAGTAACTGCCGGATGTTGCATACGGTTGGGTATTAGAGCTCTCGGTTCCCTTCGGTCCATTTTTGTTTTTCTTTTTTCCTTTTCTTGCTGCCGTTTCCTTTGAATCTTAATCTCTTTTATACACGATCATGAAAAGTGCTGCTTAAAGGTAATTAACCTGTCACCTAGCTATGGCTATTTCTTATTCACCTTTGATCCTTCTCGCTACCAGGGACACGGAGATGCAGAGCGGGACCAAGGGGCAACCGTTACGACTCTTGACGAACCACTTCAGACTAGTAGACGGGACACGTGGTTTCACCTTCTTCCGTTACCGTGTATGCCTTTGCATCCTATTATTCTATCTAGATTAGACCCCAACATTGGATTGATAAAGTTTGCCCGTTCAATGTATGTGACAATGTCCAATGAAGACAGCGGACCAGCGGACATGGGATTGGTAAAAGTGTCGGAAGAAAAGTTATGGAGAGGATTAATTGCTCTCGCACTCCTGAGCTGAGAGAATCCGTGTATGATGGTGAGAACAACTTATACGTGCTCCATCCCCTGCCTCAGGATAAGTACAGCGTCACCGTTCGTCTTGATGACATCTCTTCGGTCAGGTAAGAGCGAGGGTCATGTCTCAATACTGAACGATTATTGCATTGGCGCAGTTTAGGATTTGACAGGCGCCGGTTTCGTCTCTCCTAGGACTGGAGGCAGTGGAAGCCCACGTTGGGGTGCCGAGAAAAGAATGAAACTGCAGCACCGTTCCAGGACCATCCAGGTAGAGATAAGCTTTGAAGCCGAATTGCCCATACAATCTCTTCGGGCAACATTCCTTCGAGAGTCTGAGCACCTTCCACAAGTCCTGAGAGTGCTAAATATCATACTAAAGCGGAAAGCGGCTACCGAGTGGGTTTTACTGTTAACAGGTTTAGTCTAATTTGATATCCCATATGCCAGCGTTGCTATTATAGTCTTAACGTTGCTGCTCATCTTAGCAGGGGCTGTCTCCACGCGGAACGATCTTTCTTCCCCTACTGCACGAACTACTTCAAAGATCTAGGAGGCGGTATCCTCGCATGTGAGAACTTCCACTCGACCTTCCGGGCCACTCGAGTGGGTTTATCCCTTAACTTTGGTAAGACTCTCCGCATAAAATGAGTACAGAGATTTCATTCGGTGCCTTTATCCGTACCAATTCCTCCTGATAGAAGCTGTCACCGCAAACACACAGATGTGTCCACCTCTGTGGTTATCCAGTCGGGCCCGGTACTAGGATTCCTACTTTCGAATCAAGGTGTTAAAGAGGCGTCCGAAATTGACTGGAAGAAGGTTCTGGATTCTTCTTTCCCAACACTCCAGTACACGGGAGACCACTTTGATAAACTGGGTGCTCTTGCATTCTCTTACAGGCAGAGAGATCACTGAGAGGCCTTCGGATAAAACTCAGTCACTCTACCGATAGAGAGTGCAAAATCACTGGACTCAGTGAAGAGACCTGCAGGGAGCAGACGTGAGCTCTCTCCTGCTTCATCTCCTAGCTACCTTTCCTCTGTTGCTCTATGTTCATTTTCAGTGTCATCTTCCTGCAGCATAGCACCATAATAGCTTAGCTCCCGATTGCCCCACTTGTGCAGGTTCTCAATGAAGCAGAGGAAAGGTGATGGTGTGATGGAGCTGACAGTGCGTGACTATTTTGTCAATCACCGAAATATTTCACTTCTCTATTCTGCGGACTATCCATGTATCGATGTTGGGCAACCGAGACGCCCAACTTACATTCCCATTGAGGTGGTGGATGGACCTTTTCTTGATTTATGAAGCGTGCAGGATGCTTGAGACTGCCGTTATCATTGTTTACATTTTCCTCTGCTGCATTGCAGCTCTGCGAGTTGGTACCTTTTCAGCTCTACGCTGGGGCATTGTCCGGACAGCAGAGGGCTTTACTCATCGAGAAGTCCCAGCGTAACCCTCAGGATCGATTGGAAGCACTGCACGACGTGAGGTTTCTTGGCCACCACAAAAGCTTACGTGTAAATAACACTAGCGAGATGCAACTTCTCTCATGTCTTCACTGCAAACTTGACAGCGGCTGGTGAGCATCCACTACTCCAACGATCCGGTCCTGCGCTCTGCTGGCATTCAACTCAATGAGAAGCTCCCCAAGATCAAGGGCCGCGTATTACAGGCCCCAGAGGTTGGAAAGAAAAGGAACAACTTTTTTTTTTTTTTTGCCGCCCAATTTCTCTCATGCTTGTATTGTGGATGGTGGAATTTGTTATATTCTTCCGTTTGTGAACTGCAGCTGAAAATGGGCAAAGAAAAGCTCCTTGTCCCTGAGGAAGGGAGGTGGTCCGTTCGTGGTAAGGTGAGAGTTATGCCCCTCGATCAACCATTGACTACCAAGTACATTTTTAGAATTTCCCCGCCACTAGCTGTACTCTGAAGTTGAACATCATCCTCTTCTTCTGTTCCCATCCTTCTTCCAAACTTTTCCAATCTGATTCTTCAATTCAGGAGACTTGGATGAGGTTTCCGTCGACTCCAGTCGTAGAATTACAGTATCAAGAATATCTGTTAATACGTCAACTGTACTTTCTGTAGAAATTTGTGAAGCCCTGCGTCCTGGAAAAGTGGGTTGTAGTGAACTTCTCTGCTGATTTACCCCGAAATGAGAGAGGTCGTTCCATTCACCATGTCCTGATCAAATGCGCAAAGAAAAAAGGAGTGGTAAAATTCGTATCCTTTTTCCAAATTTTCCACCCTCAAAGCCTATGGCATACTAATTGTTTTCTCTCTAATTCATTTCAGCAAGCAAAACCTCCAATTTATATCTTCCAAGAGGAGGAAAGTTTCAGGCACGACCCACCACAGAAGAGGGTGGATGAAATGTTCAATCTGATCAGGTCAAAGATGCCCGTGGTCCAGCTCGAGTTTGTTCTCTGCATCCTACCTCGAAAGAACTCTGACATTTATGGTGAGCGCTACCCACAATTGCTATGCTCGGTGGTCATTTTGAATGACCAGCCACCCAGTTACTGAATACCATCTTGTAGGTCCATGGAAGATGAAAACACTGTGCGAATATGGACTAGTCACTCAATGCATTACTACAGCCACGTTTCACAATGTTGGACTGAGCCAGGTCCTCCTCAAGATCAATGCAAAGGCACTATTCGTAAATCTCAATTTTCTTTTAATTGTACAAGTCGTACATCTCAGTTAAATACTGGCATGCTGCTTGGCTGCTTTACTATTACTAATTCTCGTCCTTTTCTGCTTCCCAGCTTGGGGGACTAAGCTCAAATCCGGCTATTGAAGTACAGACCTCGGAAAATCACGCTAGGATGATACTGGGAATGGATGTCTCGCACAGACCTCATGGGTCATCTGATGTCCCCTCCATTGCGGCTGTAACATGTTTTTTCTTAAATAATTTATTATATGTGTGTGTGTGTGTTTGTGTGTGTTGTGAATATCTCAAAGCTTTGCCGTTTCAATACCTGTGGACGCTTAGTTATGGCGGGGTACGTTGGTGTTTCTAGGTCGTAGGTTCCGCCGAGAGAGCTTATTACATGTCCCGCTACAGAGCTGCAGTCCGCTCTCAATCACCCAAGTCAGAGATCATTGCTTCTCTGTTCAAGCCGGTCTCCGACGACGTTGACAAGGGAATGATTAGGTGTTCTCTTGAAAAAGTTTTATGTTCATGATGAAGTTTTATCATTATTTTAGAACCTTCAGAAAGTTAGATAACTGTAGTTATCTATTTACGTTTCCTGGGCACATATTTTGTTCGCAGAGAGCTATTGGACGGTTATTGTGGTGCTTCCCGTCCGCCGAACATCGTGCCAGATGAGATAATTATCTTCAGGTACGACCACATTCATGTAATTAGCTCCCCATTATAAGATAGAATACCACTATGCCTTTTTTGAATGGGTCAACTAGGTTCTGTTTGTGGGTACTTGCATCGAGAAACTTTGTGTTTAATGCTTCTGATAAGATAGAGGAGCTGCAATTCGTCTTATCCTTAGTTTTGGTCTTGAAATGATTCATCCTGCAGAGATGGTGTCAGCGAATCTCAATTCGGTGAAGTCGTGAATACCGAACTCGATCAGATAAAAAAGGTCAGTCTCATAAGCTTATGATTTCCCTCACCCATTCCTGTATTCGATCGTAATAATTCTAATCCATTCGGTTAAATTTGTTAGGCTTGCAAGTTCTTCGACAAGTCGTGGGATCCTAAGTTTTTGCTGATTGTCGCTCAGAAGAAACATCACACAAAATTTTTCCCGGCAAAACTCCCTTACGGTAATGTCCCTGCAGGTAATGCACACGAACTAAGCTGATGGAAAAAAGGAAAAAAAAAAAGAAGAAGAAGAAGCCATGTTTAAAGGAAGTTTGATGCNAATCATACACCTGCTTCTTCCTCATGTTCATAGTCTAGTAAGCTGGAAATGAGCATGTTGGGTTTTATAATCTAAATCTGTTGAACGGTATACAAGTCCAGCAAGCATAAGCGATAGATTAGTTTCTATAACTTGAAGTTCCATCTGTTGGGATTTCCAATTCGACTTGAATGAGTGGTAGGTAGCAAACTGTCTTTTAAGGGCACAATTCACATGACCTTTTTAGTCGGCGGGGAATGAATAGGCGTCATGTTGATGAATATTATACGCATATGATTGAGACGTCAAATATGCAAAATATATGACTGAAACTCCACCGTCGATCGATTGGCTTTCCGACAAGTAATCAAATTGGCATATATTTTTTTGGGAAAGGCGAGGCAAAATTTTCTCACAAGAACTCTTCTTTCGCCTATTACACTGAAAGATCATGTATATGTATATATATATATTCCGGAAATTCTCTCCTCCCATCATCAAGCAACAACACTGCAACCGGGACCTACTACGTATGAAGCAAGTGACACGGTCGGAAGCAACAAGAGCAATCAAATGGAATGGACAGAGCGGTGTCCCCCATCCATCCGCCCTGTTGATCCCCAACTCACTCCTCTTGCGGGTGGATGGCAAGTCTGTTATTGGTCCTGCTCCTATCTTCTAAGCTGAGGAGGTTCATCTGACTTGTTCTCTTTGAGGGCCCCTATTCTTCTTTCTCTTGTTCTTGGGCTTCGAGTCTCTGTTTTTCCTGCATGCATCTCACTCCTCCCTTGATTGTGTTAATTTCTTCCTCTTTCTCCAGGCAAATAGCTCATCAATTCCATCGTCCTTGGGCTTCTTATATCGGGGTGATGAAGGCTCCACCGCTTCTCNGTGGAGTTTCAGTCATATATTTTGCATATTTGACGTCTCAATCGTACGCGTATAATATTCATCAACAGGACGCCTATTCATTCCCCGCCGACTAAAAAGGTCATGTGAATTGTGCCCTTAAAAGACAGTTTGCTACCTACCACTCATTCAAGTCGAATTGGAAATCCCAACAGATGGAACTTCAAGTTATAGAAACTAATCTATCGCTTATGCTTGCTGGACTTGTATACCGTTCGGCAGATTTAGATTATAAAACCCGACATGCTCATTTCTAGCTTACTAGACTATGAACATGAGGAAGAAGCAGGTGTAGGATTTTTCTAATCCAAATTACCTCAAGATCATATGTGCTGAAATCAAAGAGAATACTTAAATATAAATGGAAGCGTGCCTGAATCCATAGATGGAACTCGCGTGATTGACCGGATATGAATCTTCTAGGACTGTACGGAAAATCTTTTAGAGCACGTGGGATTCACTCTGACTCTCGTTGACTAATAGGATATCAAAAGTGCCAATTTTATCGTACGTCCCAGGGACCACAACCGCAAATTGCACATAAGTGCCTTCAGTTTATTAATTTCTAATTTCATCCATCATAGAAATCATAAATCACTTTACGGTTTCTGCATATTGATCCCTACACTTTACAAATTGTCTGTTCAACCCTACTTTATAAACTTAATTAGATTACTTAATTCGGTTGACTAATTGGATAGTAGAGACACATGATCAATAATATATTGTTGGACCATATATTGTCAAATTAAAATTCAACAATCTCCCACTTGGGCCAACAAATATATCCCATATGTCATGTATCACCAAAATACTTTATTGAGCTCAAAACTGCTATCCATATCAACAATCTCAACAATCTCATCCATTGAATGTATTGACATAGAACCAAAGCGTTCTTCATCTCATTTATTGTCACTAGAACCATTAATGATCACGTATGTCAACACACCCAACGACATAGATCAAGTGTAGGTATGCAGCATGGAAATTACTTGTAATGTGATCTAAACATGCCTATTACCAACTGGTCCTCCTTAAACCTTATGGAGATCAACTTTAAGTCAGAAATGAGATTCAGAGTGCAAATGAACTGAAAACTTTATTTCTACAGAAAATAATTCAAAATAATTATCATGAAAAAATATAGTCATTGTACAAACTCCCACTACACCTTAGCATCATAGTACGATATTACACCCATATGAGCAGTGTGCTCATGAAAGACCATGGGTGCTAAAGCCTTAGTGAGCGGATCCGCAATCATGGAAGTTGTACCAATATGTTCAATAGACAACTGAGTAATCTAAATCCTATCTTTAACAACTAGGAACTTGATGTCAATGTGCTTTGACTTTGAAGAACTCCTGTTGTTATGGGAACACATTACTGCTGACTTATTATCACAGAATATCTTTAATAGTCTTTCTATTCCATCAACAATTCGCAGCCTTGTGACAAAATTCCGCAGCCATATCCCATGATTAGATGCCTCATAGCAAGCTACGAATTCTACCTCCACAGTTGAAGCGGCTACAAGTGTCTGCTTAGCACTTTTCCAGGAGACAGCTCCTTCAGCCATCAGATAAACATATCCTGATGTAGATCTGTGACTGTCTTGGCCTTCGGCGAAATCAGAATCAGAATATCCAACGATCTCCAACTGATATGATTTCGTATATGTGAGCATGTAATGTTTTGTCCTTTGTAAATATCGTGAAACCCGTTTAACTGTTTTCCAATGTTCCTTACCCGGATCATTCAAATATCTGCCTAACATCCCAACAACCTACGCAATGTTCGGCCGCGTATAGACTTAAGCATACATTAAACTCCCAACAGCAAGGGAAAGGGGATTATAATGCATTTCCTTACGTTCAAATTTATTTTTGGGGCACTGATTAAGATTGAATTTATCTGCCTTAGAAACAGGGGTATCAAGAGGCTTGCAATCCTTCATGCCAAATCTACTTAGCACCTTTTCAATATAACTCTTGCGATAATCCAAGAATTCCTCGAGAGCGATCTCGATGAATCTGGATCCCTAAGATAAAAGAGGCGTCCCCAAGATCTTTCGTCTCAAACTTCTGTGATAGAAATCTCTTGGTTTCGTGCAATAAGCCTATATCGTTACATGCAAGCAATATATCGTCAACATATAAAACCAAAAAAATATATTTACTCCCACTGAACTTATGGTATAAACATTCATCAACTGCATTTATCTCAAAACCAAATGAGAGAATAATTTGATGAAATTTGTGATACCATTGTCGAGATGCTTGCTTTAGCCCATAGATGGATCTCTTTAACTTGCAAACCATTTTCTTTGGGTCACCAACCACAAAGTTTTCTGGTTGCACAATATAAATCATCTCATCAATGTCACCATTGAGAAACGCCGTCTTTACATCCATTTGATGTAGCTCGAGGTTGTAATGAGCTACAAGTGCCATAATGACCCTCAAAGAGTCTTTTGTAGAAACCGGAGAGAAGGTCTATTTATAATCAACGCCTTCCTTTTGTGTGAATTCCTTAGCAACAAGACAAGCCTTATATCTTTCCACATTGCCCACAGAATCCGTCTTGGTCTTAAATATCCATTTACAACCAATGGGTTTCACACCAACTGGCAAAGGGACAAGATCCCAAACGTCATTGTCCTTCATGGAATTCATCTCTTCATTCATAGTGTCTATCCACTTTGGAGAATTAGTGCTCTGCATGGCATGACAGAAGTTGATCAGATCATCTTCCATCATTCCAATGTCAACTTCATTCTCCTGGAGGAATACAATATAATCATTCGGAATTGCATTTCTCCTCTCTCTAGTGGATCGTCTTAATGGCACATGTTCTTGAGGTTGTTGAGTTTGTTCTTCTGGAACAACCTCTTGAGATTGCAAAGGAAGTTGTATGACATCGTCATGTTGCTCCTGATTAGAAGCAATGACTGTAGGAAGAGAAATTGATTTCTCTTCAAAAACAATGTCTCTAGCCTTATCTCCCCCCACAAACTCAACTTCCTCAAAGAATTGGGCATTTCCCGACTCAAGAATTAATCTAGTAGTGGGATCATAAAATTTGTAGCCCCTGGATTTTTTAGAGTAACCAACAAAACAACAAGTGACTAGAAGATTGGAGCAGGACCAATAACAGACTTGCCATCCTCCCGCAAGAGGAGTGAGTTGGGGATCAACAGGGCTGATGTATGAGGGACACCGCCCTGTCCATTCCATTTGATTGCTCTTGTTGCTTCTGACCGTGTCACTTGCTTCGTACGAAGTAAGTCTTGGTTGCAGTGTTGTTGCTTGATGATGGGAGGAGAGAATTTCCGAAATATATATATACATATATACATATACATGATCTTTCAGTGCAATAGGCGAAAGAAGAATTCTTGTGAGAATATTTTGCCTCGCCATTCCAAAAAAATATATGCCGATCTTATTACTTGTCGGAAAGCCAGTCGATCGACGGTGGAGTTTCATTCATATATTTTGCACATTTGACGCCTCAATCGTACGCGTAAACCGTTGCTCCCATCCGCTACGCACATCTTGCAGCAGCACGGATGAGTAAACTCATGAGGTTTGATGGGGTATCAGATTCGTCCTCTGGCCGAGATGGCGTGCCATCTACTGGTGAACTTCGGATGCAAGAGCTGCCCCCCGACTGCACAAAAAAGTCCGGGGGTCCATGTTCTTTTGCTAGGTCATGGAAGATCCTCATGAAATGCTAGCATTTTTGGAGTTGCTACCATATGCCACCGATAGATGATTTCACTTTAGATAGAAAACTAAAAGCCACCCACGGGAATAGTTTTTTTTGTCTGTCGATACTGAATTCCTTCTCAAAGGGTTTCTTCCCATCGAGTCGGTGAATATTCATCGATAATAAGATCACTTCTAAAAGTTTGAATTCAACCGCGAACATTACCTCTATTTCTAGAAAACGTCATCCATCCATCAATTTCACATGAAATACATTGACTACCTATCTTGCGCATATGAGTGTGGAAGTCTTAGCTCTACATATCGTAGACAAT
>CXYZ01009678.1:1474975-1490379 GCA_900006705.1 Sonneratia caseolaris | reverse complement strand
AAATTCTCTCCTCCCATCATCAAGCAACAACACTGCAACCAGGACCTACTACGTACGAAGCAAGTGACACGGTCGGAAGCAACAAGAGCAATCAAATGGAATGCACAGAGCGGTGTCCCCCATCCATCCACCCTGTTGATCCCCAGCTCACTCCTCTTGCGAGTGGATGGCAAGTCTGTTATTGGTCCTGCTCCTATCTTCTAGGCTGAGGTGGTTCATCTGACTCGTTCTCTTTGAGGGCCCCTATCCTTCTTTCTCCTGTTCTTGGGCTTCGAGTCTCTGTTTTCCCTGCATGCATCTCACTCCTCCCTTGATTGCGTTAATTTCTTCCTCTTTCTCAAGGCAAATAGCTCATCAATTCCATCGTCCTTAGGCTTCTTTTATCGGGGTGATGAAAGCTCCACCGCTTCTCTTTCTCTGGCAGGCTTCTCATGGATACAGTCCTTTCGGGTTTTTGAAGAGGTCATTTTCAGCGTTGAGGAATTGAGCAACCAGTGAATGTATATATCAATCAACAAGTGAGAAATTAAGTTAATAACGTGATGCCGCATCTTTAAGAATCGACAGGACCCCAAAACAGAAGAGCAACCATCCATTCAGACAATAGAGATTGGCCCAATCCTCTCTTGTTTAATCAAAAAGAGAAATGAAAATAGAAAATTTAACATGTTTTTTTTTCTTTGTCTGCATTATTGTCTACGATATGTAGAGCTAAGACTTCCACACTCATATGTGCAAGATAGGTAGTCAATGTATTTCATGTGAAATTGATGGATGGATGACGTTTTCTAGAAATAGAAGTAATGTTCGCGGTTGAATTCAAACTTTTAGAAGCGATCTTATTATCGATGAATATTCACCGACTCGATGGGAAGAAACCCTTTGAGAAGGAATTCAGTATCGACAGACAAAAAAAACTATTCCCGTGGGTGGCTTTTAGTTTCCTATCTAAAGTGAAATCATCCGTCGATGGCATATGGTAGCAACTCCAAAAATGCTATCATTTCATGAGGATCTTCCATGACCTAGCAAAAGAACATGGACCCCCGGACTTTTTTGTGCAGTCGGGGCAGCTCTTGCATCCGATGTTCACCAGCAGATGGCACGCCATCTCGACCAGAGGATGAATCTGATACCCCATCAAACCTCATGAGTTTACTCATCCGTGCTGCTGCAAGATGTGCGTAGCGGATGGGAGCAACTGTTTACAAAAATACGATAAGATTAAACAAATGCTTTTCCTCTTGTTTTTTTTTTAATTTTTTAAAGAAGAAGAATAATAAAAAGGGGAAGATTATATATGGTCCAACAATATATTATTGATCATGTGTCTCTGCTATCCAATTAGTCAACCCAATTAAGTGATCTAATTAAGTTTATAAAATAGGGTTGAACAGACAATTTGTAAAGTGTAAGGATCAATATGTAGAAACTATAAAGTTATTTATGATTTCTATGATGGGTGAAATTAGAAATTAATTTCTATGAGGCTACGACCAATCGCTGAACCAGAGCGGTCAACAGTCATCTGTGGGCCGAGGCTGCGGCCAATCGCCGAACTAGGGCGGTCGTCAGTTGTTTGTGGGCCGTGGTTGCGGCCAGTCGCCGAACCATGGTGGTCGACAATTGTTTGCGGGCCGAGGCGGCAGCCATGGGACCGGTTCGGGACTGGTTTGAATGGTTCCCTCATGTTTAGTTGATTTCTTCACCAATTTTGCTCCGATTTGAACTAATTCAAGAAAATTATAGTAAAATTAGGACCAATTCAGAACGGTTCAAACCTACTTCAACCTGATTTATACCACTTAAAGTATGATTAAGTGGGTTTAAGCCTATTTTAGTCCATCAAAAGTTAAATCACTACCAATTAAGTTTGGTTCAGACCTTTAAACTCAATTTTGAATGTTGAATGAAATAATGTCATTTTTTTATGTCTAATATTTAAGAATAAGTTAATTGAAGCAGCATCTCACAAAGTGAGCTCTCCTATGTAGATTGATTTATTCAAGACTGTATAAGATGTTTGCATGTTTGAAATTTCATGCGGGCAGTGGATCGGCCCAAAGGAAGGACACTGTTTGGCCGAGTTTCAAATATTCCTGCGGTAATAAATGTGTGATAATTGTTGGGTTTCCATGTGAACATGAGTCGGCCCAAAGGAAGGCTCATTGTTTGACCGGATTGATTGTCAGTGTTTGATTGCTAAATCGAGAGTACCGCTTACAGGTTGATTATTTTGTCCAAAGATGAAATATCAATGTTGTGTTTGGTATCTCATGATGGGATAGGCTGTTATTTCATTCACTATTCATGAATATGTGAGCTGATATATTTTCCATTTATTATTTGTTCATTGTTCAGCTAATACTTCTGCTACATCGATTTCTGCCACTATTAATTCAATCCCTGTGCTAACTGGCACAAATTTTAAAGTCTGGAAAGAGAACATTATGATAGTTCACGGTTGCATGGATCTGGACTTGGCCCTTCGGATTGAACGACCACCTGCTCTTACAGTTAACAGTTCCGTTGAGGCTAAATGGGATTTTGAGCGGTGGGATCGTTCAAATAGGTTGAGTCTTATGATCATGAAGCGTGCAATTCCAGAGACCTTTAGAGGCGATACCTCTGATGAGGAAGATGCCAAATCGTTCCTAGATGCCATAGAAAAACACTTTGAGAAAAAAAAAAAGGCTGAGACAAGCACGCTTTTGGCAAAGCTTATCTCAATGAGGTACACTGGCAACAGGAACATTCGTGAGTACATCATGGAGATGTCTAACATTGCTTCAAAACAAAAGGCACTTAAATTAGAGTTATCTGAGGACTTGCTTGTGCATTTAGTTTTGATCTCTCTGCCTGCACAATACAGTCAGTTTCAAGTTAGTTATAACTGTCAAAAGGAGAAATGGAGTCTCAATGAGCTCATTTCTCACTGTGTGCAAGAGGAAGAGAGATTGAAGCGTGAAAAGGTAGAAAGTGCTCATTTGGCATTAACCTCTAAAGGTAAGAATAAGGGCAAAGGCAAGAAAAGGCCCGTGAGTAAGGAAGCTGCGAGTGTTCCAGATATGGTTAAGAAGCAAAAGCAACAAGATCAAGTTACTACTTGTTTCTTTTGCAAGAAAGAGGACAATTAAAGAAGGATTGTACCAAATATCAGGCATGGCATGCAAAGAAAGGTACATCTCTCGCTTTGGTTTGTTCTGAGGCTAATTTGACCTCTTTACCTGCACACACTTGGCAGTTAGATTCTGGTGCTACTACTCACATAAGTGTGTCTATGCAGGGTTGCCTGAACTGCCGAAAGCCAACTGATGCTTAAAGATTCATCTATGTGGGCGATGGCAAGTCAGTTATGGTTGAAGCAATAGGCAAATTTAGTTTATTGTTACAGACTGGATATTATTTGGATTTCGAGGAGACTTATGTTGTACCGTCTTTTTGACGGAATTTGGTTTCTATTTCCCAATTGGACAAATTCGGTTATTATTGCTCTTTTGGGAATTCTCAATTTCGACTTCTCCTTAATTCAAATGTGATTGCTACCGGTTCTTTATCCCTTCATAATAACCTCTATTTGCTTAATTGAATTGCTTCATATGGTGAAACCTTGCATGCGGATTCACGCGGTACAAAGCGAAAATTAACTAATGAGAGTTCTGCAAAGTTATGGCACAAGCGATTAGGTCATATTTCGAAACAACGAATTGAAAGGCGTGTGTCAGATGGAATTCTTAATTCTCTTGATTTTACAGACTATGAGGTCTGTGTTGAGTGTGTCAAGGGGAAACGAACAAACATTAGGAGATTAGGTGCCGATTGAAAGTCAGACGTCTTAAAACTTATTCATACTGATATTTGTGGACCATTCCATACGGCTACTCGAAATGATCAACAATACTTTATAACGTTCATAGACGATTATTCTCGATATGGGTACTTGTACCTTCTTAGTGAGAAATCTTAGGCCCTAGATGCATTCAAGAACTTTAAAGCTGAAGTTGAAACTCAACTTGGCAAGAAAGTTAAAGCCATCAAATTTGATCGTGATGGTGAATATTACGATAGATATGACGGATCAGGTGAACAGCATCAAGGACCTTTTGCCAAATTCCTAGAGGAATGTGGAATCATCCCTCAGTACACCATGCCAGGAAGTCCTAACATGAACGGTGTTGGTGAAAGACGAAATAGAACACTCAAGGATATGGTAAGGAGTATGATTAGTTATTCTACTTTACCAGAATCACTCTGGGGAGAGGCATTAAAGACCGCAGCCTACATACTGAATAGGGTACCAACCAAAACAATGTCCAAAACCCCTTATGAATTATGGACTGGGAAAAAGCCCAGTATCAAGCATTTTCGTATCTGGGATGTCCAGCTGAAGCTAGGCATTATAGGCCAAGTGAAAAGAAACTGGAATTAAGAACGGTCACTTGTTATTTTGTTGGTTACTCTGAAAAATCTAGGGGTTACAAATTTTATGGTCCCACTACTAGATTAATTCTTGAGACGTAAAATGCCCAATTCTTTGAGGAAGTTGAGTTTGTGGGGGGAGATAAGGCTAGAGACATTGTTTTTGAAGAGAAATCAATTTCTCTTCCTATAGTCATTGCTTCTAATCAGGAGCAACATCACGATGTCATACAACTTCCTTTGTAACCTCAAGAGGTTGTTCCAGAAGAACAAACTCAACAACCTCAAGAACATGTGCCATTAAGACGATCCACTAGAGAGAGGAGAAATGCAATTCCGGATGATTATATTGTATTCCTCCAGGAGAATGAAGTTGACATTGGAATGATGGAAGATGATTTGATCAACTTCTGTCTTGCCATGCAGAGCACTAATTCTCCAAAGTAGATAGACGCTATGAATGAAGAGATGAATTTCACGAAGGACAATGACGTTTGGGATCTTGTCCCTTTGCCAGCTGGTGTGAAACCCATTGGTTGCAAATGGATATTTAAAACTAAGAGGGATTCTGTGGACAATGTGGAAAGATATAAGGCTCATCTTGTTGTTAAGGGATTCACACAAAAGGAAGGCGTTGATGAAGTCTCCACCGCTTCTCTTTCTCTAGCAGGCTTCTCATGGATACAGTCCTTTCGGGTTTTCAAAGGTGTCATTTTCGGCGTTCAGGAACTGAGCAACCAATGAATGTATATATCAATCAACAAACGAGGAATTAAGTTAACAACGTGATGCCGAATCTTTAAGAATCGACAAGGACCCCGAAACTGAAGAGCAACCATCCATTCCGGCAATAGAGATTGGCCCAATCCTCTCGAGTTTAATCAAAAAGAGAAATGAAAATAGAAAATTTAACATGTTTTTTTTTTCTTTTCTTTGTCCGCATAATTGTTTACGATATGTAGAGCTAAGACTTCCACACTCATACGCGCAAGATAGGTAGTCAATGTATTTCATGTGAAATTGATGGATGGATGACGTTTTCTAGAAATAGAGGTAATGTTCGAGGTTGAATTCAAACTTTTAGAAGCGATCTTATTATCGATGAATATTCACCGACTCGATGGGAAGAAACCCTTTGAAAAGGAATTCAGTATCGACAAACCAAAAAAAACTATTCCCGTGGGTGGCTCTTAGTTTTCTATCTAAAGTGAAATCATCTGTCGGTGGCATCCGGTAGCAACTCCAAAAATGCTAGCATTTCTTCAGGATCTTCCATGACCTAGCAAAAGAACATGGACCCCCGGACTTTTTTGTGCAATCGAGGCAGCTCTTGAGTCCGAAGTTCACCGGCAGATGGCACGCCATCTCGGCCAGAGGACGAATCTGATACCCCATCAAACCTCCTGCATTTAGTCATCTGTGCTGCTGCAAGATGTGCGTAGCGGATGGGAGCAACTGTTTACAAAAATACGATAAGATTAAAAAAATGCTTTTCTTCTTTTATTTTTTAAAAAACATTTTTAAAGAAGACGAATAATAAAAAGGGGAAGATTCTTTTGAGTTTGAGGGGATATCTTGCAACTATATCTAAAATATAACACTTGCAATATTATTCAACACCAAGTAAGGATATATATATATATATATATATTAGTCTCAAACAAAAAGGGATCAAATAAAATAAAATAAAATTTGTGTTACCATTGGATATTGCAGAAGTGCTACTCTGATACCTGCAAAGAGTTTTGATATAAGCATTTGAAGTTGATTACTTTAGATGTCAATAACAACAAACTGTCCAAAGATGAGGACGGACCAAAAGAGTTGCTTACACGTAGGAAAGAGCGTGTACAAGTTCCAGCAGATCGTCGCTAGAAAGGTTTAACTCGCTATGCAAAACATGATAGTGAATTGGTCGACTTGTTCCCTGCAGAAATGCTTGCAAACAACTCTTAGCCATCGGAAGAGGTAACAACACTAAAATCTATATATATCCATCCGCCTCAAATAAACAAATCGTATTTCTAGATAAGAGCATTAACTTACAGTTGTTCCATCGTGAGGACAGAGATAGAAGTCCCTCCCGTTCATGTCGCACACCTCAGAGTCTACCACAGTTCCTGAACCATATTATTAAGGTCGCATCAAACTTCCTTTAAACATGGCTTCTTCTTCTTCTTTTTTTTTTTCCTTTTTTCCATCAGCTTAGTTCGTGTGCATTACCTGCAGGGACATTACCGTAAGGGAGTTTTGCCGGGAAAAATTTTGTGTGATGTTTCTTCTGAGCGACAATCAGCAAAAACTTAGGATCCCACGACTTGTCGAAGAACTTGCAAGCCTAACAAATTTAACCGAATGGATTAGAATTATTACGATCGAATACAGGAATGGGTGAGGGAAATCATAAGCTTATGAGACTGACCTTTTTTATCTGATCGAGTTCGGTATTCACGACTTCACCGAATTGAGATTCGCTGACACCATCTCTGCAGGATGAATCATTTCAAGACCAAAACTAAGGATAAGACGAATTGCAGCTCCTCTATCTTATCAGAAGCATTAAACACAAAGTTTCTCGATGCAAGTACCCACAAACAGAACCTAGTTGACCCATTCAAAAAAGGCATAGTGGTATTCTATCTTATAATGGGGAGCTAATTACATGAATGTGGTCGTACCTGAAGATAATTATCTCATCTGGCACGATGTTCGGCGGACGGGAAGCACCACAATAACCGTCCAATAGCTCTCTGCGAACAAAATATGTGCCCAGGAAACGTAAATAGATAACTACAGTTATCTAACTTTCTGAAGGTTCTAAAATAATGATAAAACTTCATCATGAACATAAAACTTTTTCAAGAGAACACCTAATCATTCCCTTGTCAACGTCGTCGGAGACCGGCTTGAACAGAGAAGCAATGATCTCTGACTTGGGTGATTGAGAGCGGACTGCAGCTCTGTAGCGGGACATGTAATAAGCTCTCTCGGCGGAACCTACGACCTAGAAACACCAACGTACCCCGCCATAACTAAGCGTCCACAGGTATTGAAACGGCAAAGCTTTGAGATATTCACAACACACACAAACACACACACACACATATAATAAATTATTTAAGAAAAAACATGTTACAGCCGCAATGGAGGGGACATCAGATGACCCATGAGGTCTGTGCGAGACATCCATTCCCAGTATCATCCTAGCGTGATTTTCCGAGGTCTGTACTTCAATAGCCGGATTTGAGCTTAGTCCCCCAAGCTGGGAAGCAGAAAAGGACGAGAATTAGTAATAGTAAAGCAGCCAAGCAGCATGCCAGTATTTAACTGAGATGTACGACTTGTACAATTAAAAGAAAATTGAGATTTACGAATAGTGCCTTTGCATTGATCTTGAGGAGGACCTGGCTCAGTCCAACATTGTGAAACGTGGCTGTAGTAATGCATTGAGTGACTAGTCCATATTCGCACAGTGTTTTCATCTTCCATGGACCTACAAGATGGTATTCAGTAACTGGGTGGCTGGTCATTCAAAATGACCACCGAGCATAGCAATTGTGGGTAGCGCTCACCATAAATGTCAGAGTTCTTTCGAGGTAGGATGCAGAGAACAAACTCGAGCTGGACCACGGGCATCTTTGACCTGATCAGATTGAACATTTCATCCACCCTCTTCTGTGGTGGGTCGTGCCTGAAACTTTCCTCCTCTTGGAAGATATAAATTGGAGGTTTTGCTTGCTGAAATGAATTAGAGAGAAAACAATTAGTATGCCATAGGCTTTGAGGGTGGAAAATTTGGAAAAAGGATACGAATTTTACCACTCCTTTTTTCTTTGCGCATTTGATCAGGACATGGTGAATGGAACGACCTCTCTCATTTCGGGGTAAATCAGCAGAGAAGTTCACTACAACCCACTTTTCCAGGACGCAGGGCTTCACAAATTTCTACAGAAAGTACAGTTGACGTATTAACAGATATTCTTGATACTGTAATTCTACGACTGGAGTCGACGGAAACCTCATCCAAGTCTCCTGAATTGAAGAATCAGATTGGAAAAGTTTGGAAGAAGGATGGGAACAGAAGAAGAGGATGATGTTCAACTTCAGAGTACAGCTAGTGGCGGGGAAATTCTAAAAATGTACTTGGTAGTCAATGGTTGATCGAGGGGCATAACTCTCACCTTACCACGAACGGACCACCTCCCTTCCTCAGGGACAAGGAGCTTTTCTTTGCCCATTTTCAGCTGCAGTTCACAAACGGAAGAATATAACAAATTCCACCATCCACAATACAAGCATGAGAGAAATTGGGCGGCAAAAAAAAAAAAAAAGTTGTTCCTTTTCTTTCCAACCTCTGGGGCCTGTAATACGCGGCCCTTGATCTTGGGGAGCTTCTCATTGAGTTGAATGCCAGCAGAGCGCAGGACCGGATCGTTGGAGTAGTGGATGCTCACCAGCCGCTGTCAAGTTTGCAGTGAAGACATGAGAGAAGTTGCATCTCGCTAGTGTTATTTACACGTAAGCTTTTGTGGTGGCCAAGAAACCTCACGTCGTGCAGTGCTTCCAATCGATCCTGAGGGTTACGCTGGGACTTCTCGATGAGTAAAGCCCTCTGCTGTCCGGACAATGCCCCAGCGTAGAGCTGAAAAGGTACCAACTCGCAGAGCTGCAATGCAGCAGAGGAAAATGTAAACAATGATAACGGCAGTCTCAAGCATCCTGCACGCTTCATAAATCAAGAAAAGGTCCATCCACCACCTCAATGGGAATGTAAGTTGGGCGTCTCGGTTGCCCAACATCGATACATGGATAGTCCGCAGAATAGAGAAGTGAAATATTTCGGTGATTGACAAAATAGTCACGCACTGTCAGCTCCATCACACCATCACCTTTCCTCTGCTTCATTGAGAACCTGCACAAGTGGGGCAATCGGGAGCTAAGCTATTATGGTGCTATGCTGCAGGAAGATGACACTGAAAATGAACATAGAGCAACAGAGGAAAGGTAGCTAGGAGATGAAGCAGGAGAGAGCTCACGTCTGCTCCCTGCAGGTCTCTTCACTGAGTCCAGTGATTTTGCACTCTCTATCGGTAGAGTGACTGAGTTTTATCCGAAGGCCTCTCAGTGATCTCTCTGCCTGTAAGAGAATGCAAGAGCACCCAGTTTATCAAAGTGGTCTCCCGTGTACTGGAGTGTTGGGAAAGAAGAATCCAGAACCTTCTTCCAGTCAATTTCGGACGCCTCTTTAACACCTTGATTCGAAAGTAGGAATCCTAGTACCGGGCCCGACTGGATAACCACAGAGGTGGACACATCTGTGTGTTTGCGGTGACAGCTTCTATCAGGAGGAATTGGTACGGATAAAGCCACCGAATGAAATCTCTGTACTCATTTTATGCGGAGAGTCTTACCAAAGTTAAGGGATAAACCCACTCGAGTGGCCCGGAAGGTCGAGTGGAAGTTCTCACATGCGAGGATACCGCCTCCTAGATGCTTGAAGTAGTTCATGTGGTAGGGGAAGAATGATCGTCCCGCGTGGAGACAGCCCCTGCTAAGATGAGCAGCAACGTTAAGACTATAATAGCAACGCTGGCATATGGGATATCAAATTAGACTAAACCTGTTAACAGTAAAACCCACTCGGTAGCCGCTTTCCGCTTTAGTATGATATTTAGCACTCTCAGGACTTGTGGAAGGTGCTCAGACTCTCGAAGGAATGTTGCCCGAAGAGATTGTATGGGCAATTCGGCTTCAAAGCTTATCTCTACCTGGATGGTCCTGGAACGGTGCTGCAGTTTCATTCTTTTCTCGGCACCCCAACGTGGGCTTCCACTGCCTCCAGTCCTAGGAGAGACGAAACCGGCGCCTGTCAAATCCTAAACTGCGCCAATGCAATAATCGTTCAGTATTGAGACATGACCCTCGCTCTTACCTGACCGAAGAGATGTCATCAAGACGAACGGTGACGCTGTACTTATCCTGAGGCAGGGGATGGAGCACGTATAAGTTGTTCTCACCATCATACACGGATTCTCTCAGCTCAGGAGTGCGAGAGCAATTAATCCTCTCCATAACTTTTCTTCCGACACTTTTACCAATCCCATGTCCGCTGTCTTCATTGGACATTGTCACCTTCATTGAACGGGCAAACTTTATCAATCCAATGTTGGGGTCTAATCTAGATAGAATAATAGGATGCAAAGGCATACACGGTAACGGAAGAAGGTGAAACCACGTGTCCCGTCTACTAGTCTGAAGTGGTTCGTCAAGAGTCGTAACGGTTGCCCCTTGGTCCCGCTCTGCATCTCCGTGTCCCCTGGTAGCGAGAAGGATCAAAGGTGAATAAGAAATAGCCATAGCTAGGTGACAGGTTAATTACCTTTAAGCAGCACTTTTCATGATCGTGTATAAAAGAGATTAAGATTCAAAGGAAACGGCAGCTAGAAAAGGAAAAAAGAAAAAAAAAAATGGACCGAAGGGAACCGAGAGCTCTAATAACCAACCGCATGCAACATCCGGCAGTTACTCTGTAACTGTTCTCCCTCCATCAAAGGGAGGATATGATAGCTCAACACAAGGAACCATAGACTAATGGACGATGAAAAGTGGAAAAATAAAAAATATATGTTAAAAAAAAAAAGAAGAGAGGTAACAACAGAGCACGTAATGTAACACAGAAGGAAAATACGATGATATCGCTTCACAATAGAGCAACGTCTAGCTAGCAATCTCAGCAACCAAGAACATCATACATTGTCATTTCCCTTCCCTCACCTTCATCATCAGAGCAGTAGACGAAATGGCGGGAAAGAAAGAAATAGAGCAGTAGTGTCAAGGAAATAGAGCAACATCTGATAATCTCAGCAACGAAGGATCAGGCGTCATGTCCCTTGCCTCCGTCAGAAAATTATGGATCGTTTACTACTCCACAGGGCGAATGGAAAAAAAAAAAACAAACAAACAAACAAAAGAAGAAAAAACAGAGCATGCGAATACAAGGCAGAAACGGATTCACTCAGTGTGCCATGAGCTTGAGCAGGAAAGATTATTACTCGATGAAATGGCAGAAAAACAAATAATGTGAAGGGAAAGGAAAAGAAAAAAGAAAAACAACTCAACATCTGCACATCTCAGCAACAAAAATAAGAATACCAGGAACGATAGAATCGAAGGAGGAACTGGCAAACAAAATAAAGAAAGAAATGCGGAGCCTACATACATGTACAAGGCAGAAAATCACTCATCCCTGTGCCGTGATCGTGAGCTATTGAGGTTAACATTCTAAGAAATGACGCAAAAAGACAGAGAGAGAGAGAACACAAGAAGCGAAGGGAGTAGAGCAGCAACATCAGACATTCTCAGTAACGAAGGACATGAGGCATTCATTTTACCTTTCCTTCATTGAAGAGAGGACAAGAGAGCTGAGTAGAACGATTGATGGACAGAGAAGAAAATGTAGTAAAGTGGTCGAAAGAACTCACCAGAAGGATGGCGATGAGAATCTGTGTCTGTCACCGTAATGGCGTGAGGTAAAGTGTGGAAGAGACACCGAGCAAGTGAAGTCGTTATGTTGGGAGGCGGGGTTGTGTTTGTTAGGACGAACAGTTTTTATAGGATATATGTATATATAGGTCTGTGTGTGTATATATATATATATACACATATTGATTTTGTGTCGTTTTTTTTTCAGTTTATAGGAAAAATAAGTCATGAGGTGTGAAATTTTATAATATCATGGATTCTTTTTTCTGGTACATGGTGTAGTTGTAAGACAAACTTCCTAAGGACACGTGGGACCAGAGGGACAACGTTGATTATCGCCTGCTATAACAAAGTCTGTTTGTTACACGGAATGATTGACGAGAACAATAGATGAATATAGTTAGTTCATGGGAAAACTCCAAGCCCCGACGACAAACAACCCGAGAGCTGGATATATGGGGCCGACCTTTCTAAGTTGTTCTACACATTCTCTCTTTATGCTTTCCATATGTATGTATAGAACCTCTTCCTCATCATACATCTAAGTATCATAATTTCTAAAATCGGATAGGATCGAAAACCGGTGGCCAAGTCATGGGTAGGACTGGACGTTCAATTGATCGAATCGCATGTTTAATAATATAATATCATCAATAAATTAGCATAATTTGACTACCATTTATAACAAAAACCATCAATATGGCCATTATATTACTCCCAAGTTCAACGTAAAATATAAATATAAGTTTAGTAAAATAAAATAACTACATTACAATAGGTTTTGTTTTGTTTTTTTTTAATTTAAGTCGGCCGGCTTTCGTACAGGTTCAATTGGGTTCGCTGGCTCTATCGGAAAGCAGGTGGTTCAACCGAAGCTGACCTAATTTAAAGTGCAATTAGGTTATTTACGGGAACTGGACCGGGTGAGTGGCCAATTCCCAGCTAAATCGGTCGGCTCAATCTCGTATTAAAACTACGATCATAGCGATCAATTATTATTATTATTATCATATAAGAGATTTGCAAGTCTAGAATGTGAAAGAAAAAAATGACGAATAAAGGATAACTTACAATCTTTTGGTTATTATTTTTATGTCGAGAGTTGTTCTAGTACACTAATCCCTCTCTCTCTTAATCATCAATATATTATATATGTATGTATACTGAATTTCATACGATATCATCTCTCATTTATCATAAACAAAACATATTACTGTTTCCTCTTGGAAAGTTCACCGCTCGACCCGTCCTCCTCCTCGACATGAATATAAAAAGCATCACATATTAATATTGGGCAGCAGCTTATTAAGTTATATAAACGATATCTTATGGGGATTTCCCCCTTTTTTTTTCCCAAGCATCCAGCCTGTTTCATTTCTTTCCCAAATATATGCACATTGTATATTCTATAATTATATTTTGTTGACTCTTTCTTTCTTAAATTGTGAAATATATTGTTGAGTTATATATAAGCAGATTCCTCAACCAACTTAGAGGCATGTCTTATGTCTTAGAAATATGTTTCACTAATGAGAAATATTTGGGATATATTTTCTCAAGGAAATGTGGGATATATATCTATCTCTACGGGGACTCTGGGCGACTCCATCGCTGCTGTCGCTGCTGGTCTGCTTCAGTCTTCTCTCTCGTCTGACTCCCTGCGTCCATAGTGTTCGTCGCTCGAGCGCTGCTCCCCCCACCCTCCCGGCTGAGGTAATAAAAGGTAATCTCGTAGATTTGCAATTTGACTATTTATCGTCGTGATGTCAATGCATGCAATAGGAGGATTTTTTAGATGGGCCGAAAGATGAATAGGAGCTCCCAGATCTCATGGTTGAATCGCTTCTTATCTTTGTGCGTTGACTTTTTCCTGGCCGGCTCTGGGACAGAAACTCATGAACGAGACCTGCTATTTCTTCATTTCTTTTATTTAGTGTTTTTCATTTTTTAATTATATGATTTTTTTATTGGTTTATTCATGGAGTATGTTTTAAAATATTCTTAATCTTTTAAAATTCCACGTCAGTAGCACGGATAGAAATTCTCATGACAGGACAGGACAGCACAGGACGAAAGTGAAAAAAATAAAGAAGGTTGAGGATAATGATGATAAAAAGGAAAAAGTTTGGAAAGGAAGTAGTAAAATCATAAAAGATGGAGTACCGAAACTAATCATCTTTCCCTAGATTATTGACATTGACATCCGGAGCTGAACCGTGGGACCAGCTTACTGAGCAATATTAACGACAGTTTAGGTTGTATTTCCCTTTTGCGCTATCATCTAGTCTGTTTCCTCCTCTCTTTCCTAAATATATGTACATTATATATTAGAGAATAATATCTTGTTCATTATTTCTACGCTTGAAATATATAGTTCATTTATCTTAAAAATATATCTTACTCATGAGAAATATTCGGGATATATTTCCTAATAAAAATATAGAACATAATATATATATATACTCATGCTGCTGGGCAGCCGCTACATGCCTATCCCGTCTTCCTCCTTCTCCTTCTCTCTCGTCTGACGCCCTGCTTCTGCAGCATACCACCAGCTCTGTTGTCGCCCGCCCGGCTGAATTTAAAAAAGAGGTAATCGTGTTTCATCCTACAGGTTTGTAGCAACAAGTTGATTAATTTGCAATTTAACTATGGCGATGCAATTGCTGGAACCGGAAAAGTTTCAATTTTAAGAGGTGCAAGGGTTGAGGAGAGAGATCTCAGTGGGGGAATTGCTTTTTATATTCGCGCATTGCCTTTTTCTCTTATGTCGCGTTCTTGATCTGCACAAACTGTTGTATGTATGAGTCCTGTTCTGTTGAAAAAGGGAAGATATTGCTTTGGACGCTTACAACACTAAATAAATTTAATCGCTCCATGAGTCGGCGCTTCTCTTATGAGCCAATATCAGCTTTGCAGATGAGACAGCGGAAGAGAGATTTCATCTCATCCCTCCCAAACGAGGTTCTGTCGCAAATCCTGCGCCTCCTCCCCGCCGTGGACCTCATTCAATTGAAGGGTGTCTGCAAGCTCTGGCACAAGCTGATCACGTGCAAACATTTCATCCGAGAGCATCTCGAATTCTGGAGATCCACCACCAGTTTCTTGTCTCGCTCGGTGCATCGAAGGAGCTCAGGGGAGAAGGAGTCTCTCCTGTTGTCCCTCAGCATATTCAATGGCAGCGAGTTAGAGGCGTCCTGCTGCTGCAACGAGCAATGCTTTCCTACGATTCGATGCACCCCTACTGTTCAATTGTACCCCTTGGTCTCTTGCGACGGATTGCTTCTCGCCTTAATCAAGCCAATCCGCTATAACCGCTACAGTCTGGCTCAACTGATTGTGTGCAACCCCTTGATGAAATCTTGCAGGGGGCTGCCATTTCTGAGGGAGCTATACCAATACATACTCGACTCGTGCACTTGGACATTGGTCCGAGACGCTTCAGTTGGACGTTACAAGGTGTTCGGGATGACGGGAATGAGGCGCTTCAGTCGGTGTGTTGT
>CXYZ01009678.1:1435501-1460616 GCA_900006705.1 Sonneratia caseolaris | reverse complement strand
CCCCCCCCCCAAAAAAAAAAATGTAGCTGTCATCTTCGTTTTCTTGACTTAATAACTTACTACTGATATATATTTAGTATAGACAGATTGCTCAAAATCAGGAGAGCAAGATGATGATGGCTTATACACTTTGTTTATTCCCCTAAGCTTCTATCTCTAATAATCTTTTCAGGCTAGGAGCTGTCATGTGTCTGGGGATTACAGCTGGAGCATACATCCTGACTCTTTTTGCTGTGAGTTGCATGCTCATGCATATATTTCTGTTTCCTCCTTTTGGTTTTCAGAACCTAACCAGAACCTTGTATTTGTGATGGCAGATGAAATACAAGCATCGTGTGATTGGCCTGATACTTGTGTCCCCTCTATGCCAATCACCTTCATGGACAGAATGGTTGTATAATAAGGTGGTTAATTTCTAGGCTATTTCTGCCTTTTGAAACATCTCGAGGTTCATTCCTCACTCTAGTAGGACATTACTTTCTCTGCAGGTCATGTCAAATTTACTCTACTATTATGGCATGTGTGGAGTCGTCAAAGAATTACTACTTCAGCGTTACTTTAGCAAGGTACTGATAGAAAGAGCTTTAAGCTGAGCCCAGAAATTTTCTGTTTGGAAGATTTATTTCAACCCAATGTATCTTAAAAAGTTTTTGGGTAATGCAGGATCTTCGTGGGTGTTCTCAAGTGCCTGAGTCTGACATAGTTCAGGCATGCAGAAGAGTATGATCCTGCACTTTTTGGTCTTATCTTATAACAAGCTTCTAAATTGTGAAGACTGCATATTTGTTTGCAAGTGTATCTGATGCCAGCCACCTTTATATTTTTCTTACAGTTGCTGGATGAAAGGCAGAGCTCAAATGTTTGGCGTTTCCTAGAGGCAATTAATGGGTAAAATCCATGAATAGCTGTGCTTTGTGGATAGATGATCAGTTTTTCTATATAGAATACATTGAGGAAACACATTCCAGAGTGGGAGATTAAACTTTGTCTTTTGGCAGATACAAGACCAAGATATCTTTTATCCGAAAATTTTAATGTGCTTAACATCATCTACTGCAGAAACATCTGAAGATATTGTAATTGAACCAGACAGAAGATGACGGTTGTCCTTATTGTATTGCAGGAGACCTGATATTACTGAAGAATTAAGAAAACTACAGTGTCGAACCCTGATATTTGTTGGAGAGGACTCTCCCTTTCATTCCGAGGCTATCCACCTGACTTCACATCTCGACAGAAGGTTCACAGCCTTGGTAGAGGTAACTCTGGCTCTCCCAAGGCATAAATATGATTACATTAATGACAGAGGAACACGGATTTCATTTGTTTTTTCCTTTTCTTTTTGGCTTTAAACTTAATTTTGCTGTAAATCTGAATTAACAGGTTCAGGCATGTGGCTCGATGGTGACAGAGGAGCAGCCTCTTGCTATGTTGATACCATTAGAGTACTTCCTCATGGGATATGGCCTTTCTCGGCCCCCTAAGTTGAGTGTTAGCCCAAGGAGCCCATTGACCCTATCTTGCATTTCGCCAGAGCTTCTCTCGCCCGAAAGCATGGGGTTGAAGTTGAAACCTATCAAGACCCGTGCTTCCCTCAAAGTATAGCAGGAGGACGGCATCGACAACATGTCCAAAGTAAACAAAAATTTCAGCCTTTTTTGTTATTCGTCTTTAGAAGGGGAGTAAAAGTGAAAAACAGGAGTGTAGATAGAGGAAGAAAACCAGAGGATGATAATGGACGAAGAATGTCATTCTTTCAACTGTAAAATCATAAAAGGGGTAAGTAGTTGAGTTGAGGAGGGTCAAGTGGTCTGTAAATTTTGGAATAATTGCGAAAATAAATATTGATTCATGGAAATATCTTGACTTTGCTTCGTTGTCGGAAATCACGGTGATTGCCATATTTCTTGGCGTTTCTGCCAAGGCAACAGCAACTACGATAATCAGTATGTAGTTGATGATGAGGGGACACTATCCTTGAATGGTTCGAGGCGAATGATTGTCGTCTCAAGGTATACTTCTGTGCTTTGATATCCTCGACCACTTCAAGGCTGAAGCTGGCTAAATTGAAAGCTGTTGCCTGAAACAGTTTTATGCTCCAGTCGACTAGGGATCATCGTGGATGTGATGTAGGTAGGGAGAAGACAGGAATCGTGGGTCAAAACCAACATGCCGAATCTCCTATGTACATCGTGGCTTTGCCTTCCAGGATGTTTCTAGTCTAGAAAGGTTTGTCAAGATTCGATCCAGCCTGGTCAATCAAACGCTGCAAACTCCCTAGGCCGAGAAGAAAACACCAGTAACACACCGAGCCTTTCCTTGACTTCAGCATCTAACTTCCTAGAGATCCTATTCTAGAATGGTCTTGCTGATGTTCAGTCCAGTCGTCGGGTCGATCTCAAGCACCCACCTCCCTAAAGCCCATCATAGCTGACCAATGTCTAGGAAAAACTTTGAATTCCATCATTTCAGACCTAGCATTGCCCAATGTCAAAAAAAAGAACATGAACATCAATAAGTCCAACGCAAGATATCAATTTGATTCCTATTTGTGCTTTCCTGGTTCCTACTGCTTCAGCATGAAGCATGCATTTCATGTCTACTAGTATAAATAAAAACGGCGCATGCAATGGGAATCCTCTTTTCTTCCGTTCCGCTTGACATTCAATCTATGCTGAATTGCCTATTGCTGATGCTCCGGTGGCTCTGATTAAAGATCTCGATCCCTTCCTCATTCTCCTGACGATAAGCCTTCCTTATGTTCAACTCCGCATACATCTCCTCAATCATGGGCTTCCAGAGCCGAACTCGGGCGTTTATGAACCAGTTAGATACCTGCTCGCATAAAATGGTAAACCATAATCCTGGAACGGATGGAAAACCAAAGACCCAACCCAGTTCTTTCTCCCATTTTCCGAATGATTTTCTGGCTGTGGGCTCTCAAGAACCCGCACAATATCCCAAACCTTGGATTTCAGAAAATTCAATCACGATGAGAAGAATCAAAATTCTTGAGTCCCCCAGTAGGCTATCCCTAGAATATGCATTACACCTAATGTTCATTTTTTGGGAAACAAACGCTCCAAATCTCATCAGATCTCCCAATGAAATATGTACAACAACGGGAAATAGGATTACCTGACTTCTTGTCAACCCACTCTTTAGTGCAAGCAAATGCTTCTCAGCATCCTTAGGATACCTGCAATTCATCAAATCCTCATTATTTCAGTGTTTCTTTCTTATGTAGAGGAAAACCAGTTGTAGGATGTATTTTCTTATTTCACTGTGGTTCCTATTGTGAATGAAAGCAGAATGATTTGACACAACATTCGTGTTCATGCTAGCCAAGCACCATCAGCAAATGTTACTCCAGAGACTCTTCCTGGAAACACTTTTCCAGACAAAAGCCAGTTGTCAAAATGAAAAAGGAAAACAACCCAGCCTCAGTTATCAATGCCAAACTGACTGCTAGTAAGAGATCAACTCACGGATGGAGAAAGTTCTGGAACATCCAAGCCCGAAGAACTGAGACTGATTTCTCTGGCAAACCCCTCTGGGGCCTCCAAAGCTGGTGGTCTTTCCTTTTCAGCTGCTGGAGGGCCCACTGCCTTTGAACTAATGAATCTTCTATAGACCTCCCTCTCTCAGTCAATGACTCTCCTTGATGATGGAAGTGCTCCCATTCTCCCATTGAGAGAATGAGAGTGCCGATCCTCTCACGAAGGTTCTTGTACATAATTGAGATGGTCTGAAGGGCGAATCGAGTGTGTATCTTTGGGTCCAATTCTGTGGCTGCGTGGAATGCTGAGATTACTGTGTGGATCTCATCCAAGCATTGATTGTACCGATCATCAACCTGAGTCCAAAGAAGTAGGAAAAACAAAGTGGTAACTAGACTAGAGTCTGTTTCGTTAATGAAAATCAATCCAAGGTTTCAGCATTACTTTTCCTCTTATCAAGCACAGCCAAAAATAAGTACTATGCCACATTGCCCACAGGGAGAAATTCTCTAATCCAATGAGCCCTGCAAGAATTATGCTGTTCACAAACTTAACACCAAAAACTGAAAGACTCTTGGGACCACCTGACACATAATTTCGGTTCCGTTTCCCCAAACAAATTCAGATTAATTTAAAACTAGAGATCATAACCCTAACCCAAACCCAAATCCAGACAGTTGATATGCATCCATAGCTCAAACCATAGCAATATAATTTGTGACATACCACTTGTAATAAGTTGAGTAACCGAGTTTTTCTCCCTTCAAGTTCTTGTATCCTCCCAGTGCGCTCTGCCATAAAAATCTCTTGGCCACTCAACGAAAATGCATTACTAATCCCAGCACCTGGCCCGGCAGATAAATAGCTTACTGGGTTAAGATTTCCAATGGCATAGCTTGCAATCTGAGCAAGAATTTCTTGAATTGCAGTGAGATATTTTGACCCAGAGATCAACTCCGAGTACTTCATGGGCCTGCAAGACAAAAACTGTAGAGGAATGTCCCTACCATTGCTTGAAGTTTGATCTGCCCTCTCATTGTTACTTGTCTCTGGTTGCTGGTCTAGGACATTTGCCGAACTAATCACTGAAGGTTGGGATGTTGCAAGGCTCAAAGAGAGCTCCCTGCTAGGATTTGGAGAAAAATAAGAGTTACTTAATTTAGTATTCATGCCTTCTGAGGATACCCATACTACACTTGAGTGCAAATTTCCTGGGAAAGTGAAGGCTCTGGTCCCGAGTTCCGGAGTATCAGGGACATTATTCTTGTAGAAATCCCACTTATTCGAACCCACTATATCTTCATACCCACAAGCCCCTAATGAAGAACTGGAAGCTCCAATGAGATGCATCGATGAGTCTTCTTGTCTCTCATTTAAAAGGTTCACTGTAGCAGAAGCTGGGATCACGATATCCTCAGGAAATTCTTGTACCGGAGATCTCTGTGAGAAGTTTCCAATGAAACTTCTTCCCAGAGATGAGATCGACAGGTCGGGATTAACATGGAACTGACCTTGAAGGTCACTTACAGGCTGTCCTTCCAGCATCGGGATCACAGGAAAAGAAGCCATGCTAGAGAATGCATCTGATCGGATGAGAGAGTTCGGAGCTGATTCGGATGAAATATCATCCAGAAAAGAACAGTTTCGGCCAGACATACTTAGAGAATCACCATAAATATTTCACTTTATCATGTCAGAAATTTAAACTATCCTTCCGTTGATGACAGAAGACCTTCACAAACCCAAGCGAGAGTACCAAGTACCTGGAAAGTCAGACCTGCCATGTTACCGGTTGTGCAAAGAATATACGCCGCGAAAGGGAAGAAACATAGAAAATCACCACCGATCTACCATCAACCGTCTAAGAGTAGAAATTTTTTCTTGACAATATCTTGATCTTATGAAATAAAAGATAGAAAAAATTTACGATCATGCTTTATCACTTACTGTAAGGCACTCATTGCAAAACCAATTCCTTTCAGCTCCCACGTTGAAAATAAAAAATTCATTTAACAAATTGCACCAAAATCTTATAATCCCCTGTACGCACTTGAAAACACCCACTGGCATTACAATAATTGATAAATATGGAATGAAATAGAGAAACTTTTATACATTGAGATACACAAAATAGATGGTAACAGGGAAGAACAAAGCACAAGGTTTTTTTCTTTGTTTTTCTTTGGCAAGTTACCAGGTTGTTTCTGATACTATGCTTAGAGGGAGGACACCTCAGTGGCGTTAAGAGAGACAGAGACTGCCTGACATGATGCAACATGAAGCTTAAATTGATATGCAAGGTGAAAGATTAAACATAGAACCCCCAGAATTAAGAACTCGTCCGCTTGAAAGAGCGTGAAAACCAAGAGTCTGGAAATGAACGCTAAGGAAAACCAACCTCAGTATTAGTCTGAAGAAGATAAGTTCTTCCCTCCAAAATGACAGACAAGAGGATTTCCTCGGAAGCTATAGTTCACAGGCTCAATAATCCACGTTTATAAGATCCCATGTTGCTTCTGAGGTAATTCCCAGAACTAGAAATTGCCAAAGCCATGCAAATTCATCTACTCTCTTAAAAACAATAAAGCTGCTTTGTTTTGTAGTGGCTGAATTCTACGAGATGCTTCCTCAGAGAATCCAAAACAAGCCACACCAAAGCAAAATTGTTTACAGGAAAATGGCTGTCTCCTCTTTTTCCATCATAAAAGAGCACCATCTAAAAAAGGGTTTGTGGTGGAGCAATTCAATTTCTCTTTCTTATTTACTTAAAAAAATCTCTTCCTCCTCTCCTAAATAGAAAAGTTCCAAACTTTCTCACACTACAAGGTATAAAAAAAGGACGATTTCTGGAAAGGACTCTCATTTCTTTGCATTGAAACAGAGGGAAGAATGGGAGGGCTCTCCTTTCTTTCTCTTAACCCAAGAAACTGATTTTCAGTCTCTCTCTCTCTCTCTCTGCCTTGAAGTCGAAAAGCTCAAAAAACACAAATGGGTGCTTGAAACTATAGGACACTTTTCTCAGACAGCTCTTCAAATGGAAGCAGGGGAAGTGCGGAGAGGCCAGGAGGTAAATTGGATGGACCCATGGGATAATGAATTGCTTTGTTATCTCTTCAACTTGCCGATCTAAAAGTTATAAGAAGCACATGTGGGTATAGATATCACGAAGCATCACTTACCTAAACCAGCTCGATTAATGGAAGTACAAGAGTGTACTCAACAGGTTTAAAACAAGGCTTCTGAATCATATGGATCCGTTTGATTTACGTTTCTGAAAACATTCACCATTGAGAGTAAAGAGAACTTAAACCTGATTGGATCCATTTAAGGCCAACAAAGAGGGCAAGTGATCACCCTTCTCCTTTCAAAGGAGATCATGACAGGAAGAGAGAGCCACTCGTTTATGCAGCAGCCTTTAGAGGGACCCAACAGCCCCCACCCTCTCTCTCTCTCTCTCTCTCTGATGGCAATGACGATGATGATACAAATCCTTTGCTCATTATCTTCTCCCCCTCCTCTCCTCCTCCTCCTGCTTTACTGCAATCATGAATTTTCCTCAAAATAATATCAGAGGGGGATTCTCTCTGTTCAAACTCCTGTTCATGTCAGGTCCTTTCTTCAGCCTTTTTCTTTGCCTTTCTCGCGTTGCTTTTGCTTCTTTTGCTGAGGGCAAGGAAATGGAATTTGCTTTTTTGGCTATTGCTTACGACAAAGTAAATGCGGTGACAAAGGCGAGGTCCGGGAGTAAGAGGGTTTCAAGACTTTCTCCTCGGAATCTAACTAGTGAACTCCAAACCCAAATGAATTCAATTCGATCTCCCACAGAGAGAGAGAGAGAGAGAGAGAGAGAGGGGTGTACAGACGTCCACAGTAAGTTAGCAGAGTACTGTGACAAAGAGGGGAGGAGACATGGCAGAGGCTGATGCAATGCAAGCGAAGGCAAACAGAGAAGATTTATTGAAGGAAAGGAAATCTACTTGGAAAAAGAAATTTGATTGATTTATAGAAGCTGTTTCTTTTGTGTGCGTTAGAACTCAGAAGGATCTGTTCATCCATTATCTACTGGCCGGTGAAATATTAAGTTAAATTATCCATAAACTCATAGTCAAATTTTAAAAATTTTGTATATTATTACTTTGTTCGACATGGCATGACATGTACGATATATATTTTTTCCTCATAAGTGTGAGATGCAATAAATTAAAGTATAAGATTTTGAATACATTGCAGACCGAAATTAAATAAATGATCTTCACTAAGACTCTTCTCATTAACCCTCTCTCTCTCTCTCTCTGTTCCCCTTTTTTTTCTTTTTTGAGAATTTAAGAAAAAAAACCCATAATTGTTTTTAATTACCGAGAAATACCACTAATGGTTAGTATTACTATAAGCATTGGCTGTTCCTACACACATTCCTTGGGGTAAATACCATATCATACTAGTCAGTTCGGGGCTTTATAAGGTCCATCGGCATCGAGAGGTTGGTCGATTATTCCCGACTGTTGTGCCTTCTTCCCCTTTTATTTTAGTTAAGCCCTAAAATTATTCTTTTTCTTAATATTAATAATATTTCACATAATAATAACTAATTAATTTATAAATCATATATTACACAATTTGATATTTAACTTGAGATATTATCGGATACATCCACCCCTTAACTAAATTTGTGTTCTTACATCACATATAAAAATAAATTAACCCCCTTTTTTGTCATTATTTTATTCAGCCAATTCAGCTGGGATAGATACAAAATTGGGATGTTATTACCGGCGTGATCGTAATAAAGTGGTTCGACACTTATCATTTCAATGAAAAGATTCGAGTTCAAATCTCACTTATGATAGAAAGTTCTTAACTCTTTAAATGCACCGATTCAAGAGAATCTAAATTAATAAGTCCATCAAATTCTAATTCAATATCGATAATTTATTAAAAAAAAAATATTAGCGCGTGGGCGAGGAAGCGAGCATGGTGATGGGTCCAGCAATTTCAGGGAGGGGGCTGCATGGGATCACCGTTGGGTCACGTCAAGCGTCTGCGGTTTCTTCTGCTTAACGTACGGAAAATAATGTTAAAGATTGGTTAGGAAATCTTTTTAACTTACCGTGAAATTTTAGTCGTGATTTGAACTAATTCCATACAGGAAAAATAAAATAAACTTTTTATTGTAAAGTGAATATAATTTTATAAATATAAAATTTTAACTAATATAATTTCACGTAATAATAGTATGATTTATGATGTAATTGTGGATATTATTAGATCCAAATTAACGCTCTCCTATTCCCATATCTTGGACGGCTTGCCCGAGCTGGTTTCTGTTCCCTTTTCCGGTTACATAATGTCCTGCTCGAAAACTGACTGTATGCGTCGACTGATTCAGGTTATGGCATTCATGGCCATATTAGTAACAACGATGAGGTGGGCATGAGCAAGATCTAGACTGCCTCGCCCTGGAAGCAAATTACAACGTGGCATTAACACAGAAGATCGTTATAGACACCCTGTAGAAAATTATGGTTTATATATATATATATATATGTATATATACGTCAAGATCAAGCACGACGTCCCGAGATTCATTCCCGTCACTTCACAGGGAGCAGCAGGTCGATGTCGTTTTGCTAATAAGTCCAACCCTTTCACCACAGAGGCGACAAGAGCCGAATGAGCCGAGCAGGACTGCACGCATAAGCTCTTTTTGTGCAGTGTGACGAATTTCCAACGTCTAACGATTTAGCATTTTTTTATATAGAAATCACTCCCTCTACTTAAGTTTAATAATAAAAATATTATAAATTTAATTATTATTACACCTTACTTCTTTATTTATTTATAATTTCTACAATCTCATTCTAATATTTATTTTTTATCATTTTTATCCTCAACATTCTAAATTTTACCATTTTAATTGAACCATTAGATTTTTGTGTTAGTGTTGTTGGCACGACGTTTTGAAAATTAAAAATATTCCAAAAACATTTTAAACAATAAAGATAAAAAAATTTGAATCAACTAAAAATAAAAAAAATCTCTTAATAGAGAAAAAATATACTTGAAAAGATTATTGGAAACCAATGACACAGATACGACACAGAGCCCCGGCCGACTCTCGAACGAAAACTCACATGTGGGACCTGCTCTCCCTCTCTTTCTTTCTTTCTTTTATTTTGTGTTTTCATCTTTTGATTTTATATATTTTTTCATTATTTTCAATCTTTTGGTCACATTATTTATTCATAGAGAATTTTCTTAATATTTTTAATTTTTTAAAATACCACATCAGCTGTATATAATAGAAAATTTCACGACATGATTAAGTGACAAGAATCAAGAAAATTTAGAATAAGAATGGTAAAAAAATAAAGACTCATTACAAAAAGTAGTAAAATTATAAATGATTGGTAGTAAAAATGTCATTTTCCCTTCTTTTTTTTTTGGGTCCCCGATAAGCCCAGCGGCGGAGGTCAACCGTTTGTCATGACTACGACCCGCTTCGGATAGAGCCCGAGGAAAATCATCGGGGACCAAGCGCGCCCAAAATTTGGGCCTCATTATGGGCCACGGGAGATGGACCACCTACATCACACCCCCCACACTTCAGATTACGGTTCAGATGAAACGACATGCCTTGTCTGCCGTTCGATACAATGATTGTCTCGACGCATCCCCATTTTCCTAGTTCTTTCTGACAACAGGATATGCATGCCTAGCCGAATTGTTTTTTTCCCACTGCTTTTTTCCTTTTCCTTTTTCTTTTTTTTTATTTTCATATTTTCCCCCTTCCCAGATTTCTATAGATGAGGATGAATCTACAGAGGGGATGAAAAGAAAAGACATAAAGATGGGGTCCCCGTCCCGCAAAGAGCAAAATAGAGTACAACTACCGTCCTCGAATGGAAAAACAAAAAAGGTTAGCATGACTTCTCCGGTGGTTTCCACGAATGGTCTAACACAACAATCTTCAACAACTCGGTCAGGAATTGTGATGGGGACCGGTTCGACAATAACCGCAACCGACGATTAGTAGATCGCAATTCGATTACAGAACAAGGTCTTTGACTTATAAAGAAAAGGTCATATACAGAGAAGAGTGATAGTACCCTAATTTTTAAAATTAGACTAAACAGGAATAGGTACAAGGTTTATATGTAAGATAGTAGTTAGATGGATTTAATCGTATATTTGAAAATAATATTACTAATAAAAGAATACAATACTATATACCTTACACTAATTTATAATAAAAAAAAATATTTAATACTGGTATATAATAATCCCAAATTCAAACCGAAAATAGCTGATTTCTATCAAACCGATTAAGTTGATCCAATTTTTAAAATTAAGACAAAACTTTCATCCTAATAAATAGATAAATAAAATCATACCGCTATATTCTATTCATGTCCCTTGTCTGGCCGATAATTTAATACGTCAAGATATTGATAACCATGATTACGTATACGATCAATCATCGAGTGAAGGACCGACCCAAGCCTAACGTCACCGGCTACGTCAGAAGTCAAAAAATTCACCGGACTGGTTTTCGTCGGTCGGTTGGGCTGGAGGCCTTAGGGCTCATGATTGCACGAAGAGGGTAGTTTATGATTGAAATTTATATCCATAATCTCCCGGTTAATTACCGTTTACGGAACCACGACGACGTCACGTTACCGCAAAAATATTTATCAAGCCCTCTCATCGGATGTCGTACGTTTGTTTTCCAAGTTAAACGCGTTCGACGCGGAGGCGCTGTCTCTATCATTTACTAACTGTATTTTTAGTAAGAATTCCCCCACATTTGTAATGTGCCCGCAAAGGCCATATCCAGATTCCTTCGCGTGGCATCCTCCGAGCAGAACCCGCGTGCCCCCACGAAAAAAAAAGAGCGTAAGACCAAAAGCCTTTATGTGCACATGTCCACGCACACACATATCTGCGTGAATTTTTTTTATGGAGTTTATAAATGTGTGATAGGTTGATATTTAATTTAAAATTTTAATATAATAAAATAGCATATATTATAATTTTTTATTTAATTTTTAGATATAAAATTTTATTTTTCAGCCGCTAGTAATACGAGCTTATAGATTTTATAGTCCATTATTTGGCTGAATTTTACCCAGATTTAATAAGTCAGCCGCGGCTACTTGTGTTGCATATATATATATATATATAATCTTGCTACCTGATATTATCCTGTATAACTATATGAATATATATATAGAGAGAGAGAGAGAGAGAGAGGGAGAGAGAGTATTGTAAAATTTTTATAAAATTCAAGAAATTATTTTGTTCATAGACCTAAATCGGAAGATGTCTTTATTGCTGTCGAGATTCTGGAAAAGGAAAAAAAAAGTTCAGTTTTTTGAGACCACCAAGTAAGAAATATGCCTTTTTGGTAAGAATTAAAGAACATAGCTATATAAATTGGCGATATAATGATTCAATTTTAAGTTAAGAAAATAAAAAAAAATTAAATATCATAATTTAATATTTTGATATATATTTTGACCAATCATTATGTGCATACAGACATCTTGCCATGGATAGGATCGGGACGTTTAGCAGGAAAAGAAGAGAGAGAGAGAGAGAAGAAAAGTCCTCCACGGCTTTTGTCTCTGGAGAGTTTTCGATTTTAAGTAACACACAAAAGTCTAAATTCAGTTCCAGCGGTAAGTTCGAGACGGCGCTTGTGTATAATTTATGCGTAATTTATGAGAGTATATATTTAATTTTTTAAAAATACATAATTTTTAATGAGAGCATCTTTACTTATATTTGCATGAATAAAGTTGTTGTGATTGCTTGAGCTCTACCATTCATTAATTTATTGAACTTAAATACAGCTTCTATAAGAGCTTTTAGTAATATTATGTAACGTACACTGAAATAAAAATGAATAAGTCATTTTGCCCATTCCACTCATTTGAATAACTTCGAGAGATTGCCGTAATTTTATGTTTTCTTTTTTACACGAAACCTAATTATCCATTTTACGTATTTAACACTCCTCGCACATTGACCCCAAAAAAAACTTATTTTGCACGTCGGTGTGGATCGATCTCTGAGCACATGCGATTAAAAAAAAAAGAAAAAGAAGAAAAACCACTGAATTATTTTCTGGGAATTTATTTTTTAAAAAAATATATATTATAATATTTAAAGCCTCCAATTTTGCTCTTTTTTTTTTTTGCTACTGAAATTTTGTCGTGGGGGGGCTATTAAGACAACTGCTCCACGTGAGCTTGCCGGTTCACCGACGACCCATCACATCACACATCCCCCATTTGGTTACTTATCAGTCAGCTTTCTGCAACGCCAACTCATGCTTCCCTTCTCCCGGCACGTGTGTGAGGCCCACTGAGGAGGTTGCCACGCGGGTCGGATTTAAAGGACGTCGGATGCAATCATTCCGTAAATTTAGGACAATTTATGAAATACCATATAAATTTTATCGGTTCTATTGTCCTTTTTGTCGAGTTGAATCTCAATCCTTTATCCCACTATTGATTAATGCAAGGAATATCAAGAAATGGACTCCATCATTCTTAAGGCAAATAATTATAATAATTCATGGTATAAATCTCATTTTATTATCTGCATTTTTCATTCAATTAAAACTATTTTTTAATCAAATTTAAATAAGTAAACGGGTATTAGAGCAAGACACACACTTCTCAACACTTTTCTTTTCGTAATTATAGCAACCACAAGAGGTGAACAACACACTTCCACCTCTGGAGTTAATGTTGATAAAAGTGCGGCTAGGACGGTTTTAAGTCTGAAATTATTTAATTCAGTTACTTTAAATGAATTGGTTCGGTTACAGATTACGGTTCGGGTAAATATGAATCAGTCCGAACCATTTATAAATGAGCTTATTAATGGCCTGAACCGGTTTACCCTATGAATCGTTCATTTTTTTAAAATTTAAATTGATCCGACAAAATCTAACCGTTGATTTGCAAGATTTTTAGTGATCCATGCCAATTTTCAACGGTTTCGAGACAGTCCAACAAGGTAACAGTTCAGGTCCAGTTAAAACTCAACAAGTCCATATTTTTGAATTTGCCCATAACTGTTCCTAACCCAATAAAAATAGTTATGTACTGGGTTAGGATCTGTCCGGACAGGTTCCAAATTTGGACGGTCCAATTATGGTCAAACCCAACCCAGCCCATATAACATTTCCATCCATAGTGACAAAGTTTATGATGTGAGACTTTGCGGACCTGCATCGATGTCTATTATTTTTTATTACAAAGAAGAAGAAGTAGGATATTGTGTTAGTTCACCTTATATGACACATGATAACTGCGTGAGAATGATGTACCAACTATCATTTGACTCGCGAGTGTGAACTGGGCTTTGGTATGCCTTATGGAGCTTCTATTCCTCCCCTTAAAAGAAGATTCGGGAAAAGAAAGGACAGGAAGACGTGTCATAACATGTCACTTGTGACATGATCTGAGGTTTGGATTAAAAGAAAAGGCGAACGTCCACTACTAAGTATGGCAAAAAAAAAAAATTGAAACTAATTAATTTAAGTTAAAAAAAATGCCCGTGATAGAATGGTTAAATTTATAATACAGAATGCTAAATAAAATTTTTTAAAAAAGAGAGTTTGATGTTATCAAGTTAATAAAAAGTTTTGTATAGAGTGTTTAAATTAATAATAGTTAGTGCCTTTTTGAATAATTAGCCATGAATAAATAATTATAATTCTAGCTCTGTACCCACATTTCCGGCTATTCATTGCACTTTTTTGAATTCTCCACCGATGACATCTCGATAACTCGGTACGATGTACGGGTCCCTTGACTTAGTTCCATATAGTGTACGCACATTCGCGTATTGTACCATTTTATAAAGAATTTTTTTAATTTCAAGAGCAAATATTTAATAAATCTTAACTCATTTAAATTTTTATTCTATTAGAGTCGAAATAAAATAAAACTTGAATATCATTCTAGTGGTTGTTTCTTTTTCCTTAGTTCAGTTGCTCGTAAATTACTATTAAAATCACTATTTGGCGGAATGAGAATTCATTTTTTTCTTACAAATGTTTCTTTATTGGCCATTTCCTCTTTTTTTTAACCTTTTCTATATTTCAATATTTGATTACTCTTTTACCATTATTCGTATTCTTTATATTAAAGTAATTATCCGACATATATATACATTGTAAAATGATAGGGAATGAAATCTGTATAAAATGGTATATAAAAAAATAATAATAGAAGGAAATATTTATAATTATGTTTGCACCATTCCTATGACAACCTTATAAATATGATTTAGATATATAAATTATAAAGTATATCATTAATCAAATATATTTTATATTCAATTTTGTTTAGGAAATTTTAAGTATGAAGAGAAACTAATCAACGATTATCCTCATTCAATTCAATTCCAATTCTTTACATTTCAATTTCAATTTCCATTTCCCTTTCTTTCCCACTATGTAGGTTTATCTATTAAGAGATATAAATCGACCAATAATATATTTCTTATTACAATATTTAAATAGAATATATATTATAAAGGAGAAGTGTTTAATCATATAAACTTAATCATCGTGTACAGAGTTATTAAATATTTAGGGCCACGTTTGAGGAGAGAATTAAATTAATCCATGAATGAGATTCACATGTTTTATTCACGTTGTGCAGGTCCAGGTCAGGCCAGCCAAGCTGTGCAAAGTTGCTACGACTTTTCAACTGGGAGGAGTGGGGCCAGCCGTCGGGTCCCCGGCCACCACGCCGGCCACGTGGCGGAGCTGGCCCACGTCCCATATTCAATAATTGAGCCAGGGGTTACCAGAAGCGCGTCGCACCGTGCAGTCCTGCCCTGGCGTAGACCAATAATTCTCCTAATCGTATCGCCGTAACTCCAAGAATATACTGTCAAGGAGAAATACATATCACCTTAACAAGAAAATTTTCTTGCTCTTTTTTTAAAAATAAATAAATAAATAACATTTAATTGTTACCTATGTAAAATGTGGAGCAAATTATTAGTGGCGCAATTCTTTAAGGATTTTATAATTTCTCAAAAATAAAAAATATTAATACCAAAACCTGCAGCCAGCCGAGCAGGACCTCTCCTTCCTCCTCGTCCTCACGCTCGCCACGGCGATGCATAAGATCTCCACGCAACTCTCTCATCATTTCTATCTCCCTCGCCCGTCCCATTTCAGGTAAAATTTTCCTGCGGATAGAGGAGAGTAAAAGTGCCTCGCCGTCTCATGAGCTTCAGCGGGCAGCTATGGACAAGAACTCGTCGGTAGTGTGATTTTCCTTCACCTATCTCATCTCGTCTTCATTCATTGACTTTCTGTAATGGTATGAATGTAATCCCGAAGTAGGAGCACCTTACATAGCCCCTACGGATGAGGTTTGTATAGCGAGTTCGAGGAATGCATTGCAATCCGTTCTTAATTGACTGGTTTGAGGGTCAGCGAATCCATCGTCTGAACTAAAGTAGATTACGGTAGCGAGCTGCCTCTTGATCCTGAAATTTGCAACAGTTGGAGATAGAATTACAGTTCCATAGCTTGAATTCAGTTCTGTTGTCGATTCCTGGCGGGAGCTGCTTCTCAATGTCCTGAGTCTCTTTCTGTATCAATATGTTTGCTGGGAGAATTTGTCACTAGTTTCTGCTCACTCTGCATATGGAGAGAATTTCAGTTTCAGATCTGCCTTTCCCTTTTTTAAGCAGAAACTCTTGATTGAGCACGCTAAACTTAAACTTCTCTTTTAATCTGTTGTTGCAGAGATCCAGTTCTTTGACGGTTGCAGAGCGGATGTGTGCCGCATTCATTCCTTTAATAGCTATAATTGAGATTTTCATTTTTGCTGCGACGGATTGCTTCAATTGCCAGCCACGAGCAAAAAGATGCCGCTATCAGTTTGGCGATTTCTCTCGCATTGCCGCCGAGACAAGATGTAATTTTTCCCTCTTCTCGAGATTCCCATTCCTTCTTTTCTCGTGTCATGATTGACGGGGAAAAGCTTTAACTTTTGTTACTGGGCTTTGTCCTTGGAAAGACGTCTTTTCTCGGTCCTGCGTTCATCTGTTGATCAGACTCCAAAAGAGGAAATTCGTTAGGCTGTGAACAGTGATGATGTGCATCGTCCTAGTGGTTGTAATTTTCATAGGTTTTCCCTCACTAGAAGTAGATAATTCTTATCATTTCTTGTTTTTACCTATCATTTTACTCAGTAATACCTGTGGTTTTCATGTTGCAGTTACTGTGAATGAAGTGGAAGCACTGTATGAGCTTTTTAAGAAATTGAGTTGTTCAGTTATTGATGATGGTCTGATTCACAAGGTAAAGCTTAATCACATTTTGTCGGCGGTTGTTCTTCTTCTTTGGATGATTCTTGCATATACAATAACACCAATGATGAAATGCATCTACGAGTAGAAGATGAGAAGCTGACAAGAACTTGGCAGTTCTGTTCTAGCCTGAACCACCATTAAGAAACAATGAAAGTATGGGCTTGCTTATGACTGACTGTATATGAAATTTCTGGCTTAATAATGAAGACACAACTGCATTTCAAGAGAGGTGCATCCATTTAGAAGAGTAATACATTGGTTGTACAAGAATGGAGTGGACATTGTTGTTTCTCCCAAAAAATAGGTATATCATAGCTTGCTGGATGCATTTGGTTTATAAGCCACTTCTATGAACGGTACCATATATAAACTAGATGGGAGTGATAAAGACTCAACTGCATTTTAAGCAAACTGCAAACTCAGAAAGAGTCTTGCGATGCTCAGTGCTCCTGGAAAAGCACATTAACTAACTTGACATCACAAGTTAATTGGCACTGGTGAAAACAGGTTTAACAGAACAATTTGTAGTTAAGCTGTAAAACTGTAATTCTCTTCCTGAGGAATTGTTTTGCTAGTCTATTGGCTGAATGTCATTTAGTGGATGCTGCCTTGCAGGAGGAGCTTCAACTAGCCCTATTTCATAGTTCTGCAGGCGAGAATCTCTTTTTGGATCGGGTAATGTACACCTTTACCTATATCCTTTTCAGATAAGAACAATGGCTTGTTCGACCATGAAGTATGTCTAGTGGAAATCTAGGTGTATGGCTTTTGTCCAATTAATACCTAGTTTGAGCAATATTAATTTTACAGCTCGTGCAAGTATACATGTTTGGTTAAAGTTAGAAAAATTCGTGTATGGATGGATGAACAAAGAGGAATTAAATCTTTTTGTTGGAGGGATGATTTTCACCTGTACATTACTTGAATTAGAGTTTAAATATCTTCTGAGTAATTCGTTTCTCATCCACCATTCATTAATTTGTTTCTAGCATCCCAGCATTCACTATGAGAATATAATTACGGGGTTGTATTATTTTTGTGCTCTTATTATGAAAAGGTTCAAATCTTCCAATAGAAATAAAGTTTGCTGCATCTTATACATGTTATATCTTGTTAATTCTCTAAATCTCCCCTAATAAATCTTTTTTCTTTTTTACGTAGGTTTTTGACCTATTTGACCAAAAGAGAAACGGTGTGATTGAATTTGATGAATTTGTGCATGCACTCAGTGTCTTCCATCCATTTGCTCCAGTAGAAGAAAAAATAGACTGTAAGGCATAGAGAAAATTGTTGTCAGCTTCTGATAAAATGTTACATCAGTTGTCGACCTGAGTTTGGTTTACTTCTTGCAGTTGCATTTAGGTTATATGATCTGAGACAGACCGGCTTCATTGAAAGAGAAGAAGTGAGCGTACTCTGAGTATATTTCTCTTTGTGGATTGGAAACAGAGACCATGAATGAGTAGTAAGCTCAGGATTTTGCTTTTGCCCTTTTTCAGGTTAAGCAGATGGTAATTGCCATTTTGATGGAGTCAGAAATGAGACTCCCAGAAGAACTTCTTGAAGCTATCATCAACAAAGTACAATATATTTGAAGTTCTTTATCTTGTAACATTGTGATATTGGAGAGGCTTTCCCTTATAATATTTATTTGCAGACATTTGCTGATGCTGATGCTGACATGGACGGTAAGATCAACAAGGAAGAATGGAAAGCATTCGTGCTGCAGAACCCGTCACTGCTGAGGAACATGACGCTTCCTTACTTGAGGTAGGATATGGGACTATCTCCCTCTTGTGCTCTATTTCCTTCTTGTTGACGGCAAATATGATTGGTTCTCTTCCAATGCCTTGCTCATGCCATTACTTTTTCATTTATGAGATTCTGTCAGTGGATACATGATCTGAATTATAATAATTTGTTGGTATTCCAGGGACATCACGACTGTCTTCCCAAGTTTTATTTTCAACACTGAGGTTGAAGAATGAACATAGAACCTCTTATCTTCAGACCATGCTCTCAAGGCTCGGGTAGTCACCTGCTGTAGTCCGTTGCTTTTGTGATTCTGGCACTGGATCCACACCAGAATAATTCCGCGGACTCATGAGGCTGCTATGTCTAAAAGTTGAAGCCAAAGCGAGCGACGATTTGGTAGGGACAATCGTAAGAGAGTAGAAATGTAGGGAAAGCTCAAGCTGTAGTTAGCATCTTTTGGCGTTAATTTCTTTAAGTTCATTGTAGGGTGGGTTTCTGCTCCTCTATATGTGTAATGGAGCATCAGACTGTTGCGATGCGGCATCATATTATCTCGCTCGAGGAAGTGCGTGTCCACATTATCTCCTGAGTGTCTAGTGAGCTTGTTTACCATGAAAACTATGTAAAGTTTTATCGGAATCTCGCCGGCCGTAAGCATCTTGGGCAGGGCAGAAGTCAACTAGTTAGACATTAGTTCGGAAGTTGCACCGAAGTTATTAGCTCGGACGGAGGTTGCAGGAGATGAGAATGAAAGAACGTGCCGTGCCGTTCGGCATTTATCAGACCTTGTCGAGATAGTTATCCTTCCCCAGACCCACGAGAGCCAATTTTTCTTACCCTGGGCGGTGAAATCGTCATGATCAGGAGGATCTGTCGATTTTTACCCTGTCAGGAAGGTGATGTTGATCCCTGCGGCTGTCTCCCCTGTACCATCACCATAAATGGTGATGTGGGCTACAGAATTTTGTTTCCTAAGGAATTACGGGCCTCAGGCCTGTTGGGTCTGCTCATTCGGTGTCGGGCTCTTCTCTTGTTACAGTGTAACACAGTATACAAAATTCTATTAGACCATACCTTATCTTATATTCAAATGGGTCAAGATTGTAAGGGTAATACTAGTACATACATAGTCGAGGACACATCCTCATATCTTTTGACCTCCAGATCTCCAGCACATTTGGAATAATTTAGCGGGGAAACGTTGATGAATACTATTATGAAATTCTACGACTCACGTGCCCTCGGGATGATTAATCTCACTGCGTGTGCAGCATCCGACGGAACGCACAGTGTTAGGAATGTGGACTACGAGCCACTGTGTTCAGTTCTCACGTACGAGAATATTCTCGTGTAGAATCCTTTTTCCTTGTATTCTCTCACGCGCCGGTTTGCCTCCTTTTATAAAAGTGAAAACATATTAACATTCCCATGACCTGACAGCACACACAGGGCCTTCAATTGCCCCCGTGCGTAATAAATTATTTGTGAGCCCTAGATAGATACTGCAGTCATAGATCTATCAAGCAACATCCCATAAATTATTTTTTCTAAAGGGTTTTTCTTTTAACGCGTAATCTATCCTAGCTGATCAATCTTTCTTATTAAGGTCAATTGCACTATTCACAGGCTAGTGCAACGGGGAAGGGCTGCCAAAGAGGCGATTAACGAAAGCTCCTGCAACGTGGGTTTGTTATTAAGGGCAACTAAAACTAACGTAGCATTGTAGCCACAAGGGTCTCCTCTTCTCTCATCTCGGAAACGTTGGATAGAAAATTGAATGCGTACACTAAACTGGTCGGTTAAGTTGCCCTGTCGTCGGAAGCACCGTTCCATCCCATGCGTATTTGCTGTTCTTCTTTCTAGCTAGCTGTGTTCGTTAACCGCTCTGATGATTAGTAGGAGAGTTAACGGGAAAGCTGTCTTCATCGGTTGCCCGATTTCATATCTCGTGCTTCTCAGTTACTGTGGACTTGCTGGCGCAAAGATACCTCCGGCAGAGATTTTACGATAATCAAGAACAATGGAAGAGAAAGCCATCTCTCAAAGGAGAAACATCCAAGGAACCCTACCCTGTAAAGAGTTAATAACTGCCCACATTCACCTCGCATGCAATGAATTTACTATAGTACCTGCGAGGGAGGACAAAAGGGCACGATCGAGGAGACCCTGGATAAGAAATGAATGCCCAAGCCAAGCCAATTCTGTGTCTTCGCTCGTGATCATGTTGGACGAAAGGTATAGTTATAGATGAGCGGCTGCAGTGCATCCATTTGTCAATTGGCTGGCGCATATCTTACACCTCGGTTCCGATCACAGAGATCTGCTTTCACTTTTCCTCCGTTAGAAATTACAAAGTCGGCGCACGGTGGCCCTTGCACTATCGTCTGGCAGTAAATAACCACCGAGCCCACTGGCATCGGATCGAGAATTCGAATGCCTATCGGAAGAACGACAAACTCACCTCCCGAGCCAATCCGCACAGCGTTTACCTTCGGTTCTCTCGTGTTCCACACCCACGCCATCAACCCATTTCAATTAATGGGCTGGACTCTTTGATGTCAAATCCATGAAGACGCTTCAAATGCAGGACTGGTGGGAGATTTCAGGCCTGGCCCAAGAAAACTCCGTAAGATAATTTAATTACCTCATTGCAGACAGTTTCATTTGTGCCCCATTGCCAATTTACAATTATCGTGTAGATTCGGGTTCAACAATAATAGAACGAGTCAACTCGCATCAGATTTGTTCTCTTCGCATATGTCGACACAAGAGAATTCATTTTCGAGTACAGCAGTGTCGAAAGATTCATTATATGCGACAAGGTTACTTATGCGAAACTAATTCATAGGCCATATTCCAGGTGGGTTGAAGCCAATAATGTTGATGTAATGGAGACACGAGTACATCCTCTATTCATCACATCAACGTTTTGTGCAGGAAGAGCATTATCAATTTGATAGCATATACAATCATTATATATAATTGGACAAATATTATTTTTGTCACATGGTCCCAATATTATTTTTGGTCCCTTTTTGACAAAAATGAATGGTGGCCGTAAATGCGGACATAGCCCACCATACGCACATGCCCGTGCATGTGCTCACATATCATTGACACATATGAATCACGTCTCCATATGTGACACACATCGGTAACCCAATCTAATATCATTATTATTCTTCTCCCACCCCAAAACAAAAAACAAAAATCAATGAAAATCCATATAAATTCACTAATAAACAAAATCTGATTTTTGAGGTAGAAAAAGGGCCATGTAATTTAACAAAACATTCACTAGAGAGGAGGGGACCCAAAAAAAAAAAAAAAATCAACCGTCGGTCAGTGGTGCTTCGGGGGAGCAACGAGGAAATCTGATTGACCACGACCTTATAAATTGATAATATATAGTAGTAACATAAGTCCAAACATAGTTTTAAAAATCGGATCAGGCCGGATAGTTCGACCGATTCAATGAGGAACCAGCCACTCACCCGGTCCGATTGTTATAAAAGACCCAATTGCATTTTCAATGAAGTTAACTCTAGTTAAACTAGTGAGTTCCCGATCAGATTGATGAATATAATTAAACTAGTAGAAACTTATTATAATGTAAATGATCTTTGTATAAATTATATTTAAATGATGATATTATGTAAATTTATTAGTAATATTATATTATTAAATATGTTATTCAACTAATTAAATTTCTGATCCGACCCACGAACACATGCTTACATCGATTCCCGATCCAATTCGATTTTAAAAATTATGAGTATAAGTTCAAAACTTTTAGAAATTGATATTTAAAAAAATAATAATAAATCATAAATTATATAATAAATTAATCGTTCATTATGAAATTATAGGCATGTAAAAAGAAAACTTCTTTGAGTGTTTTTTTCATATAAAATCTACAACCCCAACATTCCATTTTGCTAAGTACTGTAGATGTCGAACACGTAATTGCTACTGTTCTTAATTTGTTGGGGCCTTTTCTTTTCTTTATTCAAAATCATTAGTGAATCATCGAAATCCATTGCGTGCCGCAAAATTAAAGGAACGGTCCTACGTAAACATGAACTCCCCCGTTTGAGTTTGACTGCTACCTGCCGACGGCCTGTCTCAAGCCTTCTACGACGTTTAGGTTACGTGTTAATGTCACTCCTCTGACTGACGTACGATTCAATTAAGATGGGCGAGCATTTATTATTAGATTTAAAGGGTAGATGTGGAATTTAATTTTCAAAGGAAAAAACACTTTACCATCTCTCTCTCTCTCTTCAGGAAATCATTTTCTTGGGTGGAAACGACGGAAATTCAGGCTCGTAAATGCATCCAAATCCAAAATCATAATTTTTATAGTATTGTTAGTAAAAGTTCTGTTCTTATCAGTTTAAAATGGTCATGTAATTATTAAATTCAGTTACGATTCAGCACGTTCGCTTAATAGGTCAGTTCGGTTACGAGTTTTGGTTTATGCAAATATGAATCTAACTCGAAATCGTATATAAATGGACCGGTTAACTGTCCAGACCAGTTTGATATGTGAATCGTTCATATTTTTAATTTTTTAAAACATAGTTATTTTTAAATTTAATAAGATGAATAGTAATTATAAGTAGTGTTTGCGCACAATATTTGTAAATAGTATTTTGATTGATTTAGATTAATCATATTTCTCATATGATTGGATTAACAGTAATTTGATTAGATATATGTGACAGTTGATTTTTCAATAAATGGTAGGAGATTGCAACACTTAGTAGGCGGAGGGTTATAGTTCACAGTTTGGGCCAGTGCGATCCGATTTCGTAATGGTTCCGGATTAGTTACAGTTCAAAGGGACTATATTGCTGACCCGGCTCGTAACCGCCCCTCAACCCAATAAGAGCGGTTATATGCCGGGTTAGGGGTGGTTCGAGCCGGTTCTGAATTTGGACGATATGATTCCATACCAACCCATCTTATTTAACAACTCTAAGTAGCTAGACATTTCTCTCAATTCAACTAATTGTAATATGATGTTGCCATGAAAAAAAGTGGTTACATTATGATTATAAAATCACAAAATCTTAAGGCGTTGTTGGGAGTGTGCGAGTGCAACAAAATTCTGTTTATCCATGATTGAGTATAGGAATAATAATCGTGGAGTTCTCAGTAGGACCAAGACGGGGGCTGTTGTCGGGTCAATTTCTTGCTCCCAACCAAACTCCCTTGGACGATAGTCAACGAACCTTCACTCCACGGATCAACGCAAGCCCGTGGATTTAACTTGCTTTTGCTATCCATAGCGAGAAATTTGTGTGCTCTCTCTCTCTCTCCCAACTAGAGTTCAGGCTAAAATCTCTGAATATTTAAAAATTTATTGCGAACAAATATATTTTTTTAAAAAAATTGGATTGGATTGATAGATTAATAACAAGTATTAATTTTATATCCAAATAAATATAAATGTTATTTCAATTCAATAGAATTTGATCTAAGACAGACACAGATTGAGTGGATGGGTTCATGAGTGATGAGAGAAAATTTATCCTAAAATTTCACTAAAACAATGGGTTAAAAGAGATATTTGTGCATTAAATCTCTTATTTCTTATTTTGGCCGATAATTTACTTTTAGATTTTAAAAATATATAAATCTTGACCATTAGTCCACGACTTGTTACCAGCAGAATATGGAGCAGAAGCCATGGAAAGGGAGATGGGAGGAGGGAGGCAGATGGATGGGGGCAGTGATTCATGATAAATTCTTAATACCTATATTAATTTCGGTTTACTCAACAAGGTTTTTAAGTGGATTAAATCGAACTAAGTTAAGCAAATGGATTACCCTAATGATTTATTAATTAATTAGAACCAAATTAATGATCACGCCGAACAAGAGAATTTAAAATTTTTTTCTGATGAAAGTAAAATTCTGATCGAATATTATGAGGGGAGAACTAAAAGAAGAGGGAAAAGTAATAAGGCTGAAAATTGAAAGTGAGGAGCTTACCCCACACATCTACTCTCGGCTGCTTACTACTACTAGCGAGGCAAAATTGGCAGGGCGATGATGCTCACCACGTCCTTCACTTTTCGATCCATGTTTGTTTGGGCATGGAGTTTGCCAATGCCACAGATTCCTCAAAGTGAGTCTCAAACTCTTACCGCAAGGTCTCTGTTCAGGTGAAGTGTAGCCTGTCAATTGCTCGGTGATGCCAAGGGTAGTTTTCAGCTTTGGCAAATTGACTGCCATTTGTAGGTGTGAAGCGACTAGATCGTCTGACTGAAAGAGATCACAGATCCGCCACCTGATTGATTTGCGGCCACTCAAAGCAACCTTCCGTCTTCCCCACAGTGGGACGGGTTAAAACATAGTTTTTAAAACCGGACCGGGCCGGGAACCGGTGTAGGCATGGATTCATGGGTTCATGGGTCGGACCGGGGTTCAATGGGTTGAACCGCATGTTTAAAAAATAATATTAATAATATAATATTACTAATAAATTTACATAATATC
>CXYZ01009678.1:1418629-1435127 GCA_900006705.1 Sonneratia caseolaris | reverse complement strand
GAGTGGCCGGTTCCCGGTCGAACCGGTCGAACCGGCCGGCCCGGTTCGGTTTTTAAAACTATGGTTAAAACTACAGTGGTAGGTTTGAAAGTGGCTGTACACTTCTTACTTACAGTATATTGACAGGAGAATTTTCCTTGCTACCCATATTCGGTCCATCGTCACTTAATTTTGACCACGGGAGCTCTCGGTCTCGTGTGAAGATCAAACCGGAAGGGGAACTGAGGGGTAAGGCCAGACAACATAATAAGAAGCGGTCGAAGAGATTCGTTGAGCTGTCGTGCTTCTCTCTCCCTCTCTCCCTCTCTCACTCATTCACAAACACAGACTCTCTCTCTATTGTCTCTCTCTTAAACACAACCAGCCACCTCATCTACTTCAAATCTAACTCCGCTCGTCAAGCTTGCAGCTGAATCGAGGACAGGAAAGAAACCACCTCTTCGAGCAAGTTCTGTCGACTATACTGTCGGAGAAAGATGACAGACAGGGTCTACCCATCGGCCAAGCCCCCCGCCTCTGTTAATGCTACTACCGCCAACAATGGCAACGCCGCGCCACCTGCAGCTCCCCGGAAGCCCCAGCTCTACCGCCCCTACCGCCCGAATCCGGCCTCACACCGCCGGCGCTACCGCCGCCGGTGCCGGTGCACGATGTGCTGCTTCTGCTTCTGGGCTATCCTCATCTTCCTCATACTACTCCTCCTCGTCGCCACCGCCGGAGTAGCACTCTACATCCTGTACCGCCCCCATCGTCCGGAATTCTCCGTCCTCGCGCTCCGGACCAGGGCCCTCAACCTGACCACCGACCCAACCGGCGCGTCCTCCCGCCTCTCCACCTCCTTCAAACTCACTCTGTCGTCGAGGAACCCGAACTCCCACTACTTCACTTTCTTCTACGACCCCTTCACCGTCACATTTCTCTCCAGCGACGTCCCCGTCGGGAACTCCTCACTCCCGGCGTTCGTCAGCAGCCCCAAGAACCAGACGGTCTTCAAGAGCATCATCGTGTCGGCGAGCACCGTAGATCTTGACACCGACTCCGTGAAGTCCCTCCGCTCCGATCTACGGCGGACGAACGGGATTCCGCTGACGATTCAGATGGACACCAGGGTCAAAGTCAAAGCCGGGAAGCTGAGCAGCAAGAAGGTTGGGATCAGAGTGGCGTGTGACGGGATCAAGGGAGTGATCGCTCCAAAAGGTAAGTCCCCGACAGTGGCCGCGTTGGCGGACGCCCAGTGCAGGGTGGACCTCCGGATCAAGATCTGGAAGTTCACCTTCTGATCGTTCAGGCGGATATGGACCGTCGGTTCTTGTGGGATCCCGCCTGAGCTTGCCGGATCTGATGGTCATTACTTACTGGCTTACAACGTATAATACCCAAGTGCATGATTTTTCTTCTCTTTTTTTTTTTCTCCATTTCTCTTCCCATTTTTTTCGGTTCACATGTCTTAATTTTCAATTTTATCGTATTTTGGGTCTTTTTTTTTCTTTTGGGTTTTGGATTGTAAACTTTTGAGGGGTATTGATATGATGAAACTGAAAGGATCAATGAATGGTTGCGAAAACTTGTTGAGATAGTTAACTGTGCATGGCATTGATTTGATTCTTACTCCTCAAATTTTCTGGGTCTTTTCAGTTTCAGTCCTGCCTTTCACATTTTAGATTGACGTAGCAATTTCCCAAAGGAAAATAATAATCTCTCACCCAAAGAATTTATTCACCGAAAAAATAAATAATATCACAATAAAAAAGAAAATTTTGGAAGAAAAAATCGAGTGAATGCAAGAACAGGAAGGTGGAGATGTGACGGACATTACTGTACTGAATGAGGTAGCCAACTGTCCAGCTGTGATACCGCCGACTGATTTAGGATTTGGTCTCAGGACAAAATCGGGACAAGCTGGAGTTGAAATCTGGCACTTGCGCCCGCAAGATCGATGCGGCATGGGGGGCCTCGACGGGCCTTCCGCCGTCCCATCTCCACCTCTCCATGAAAATTCTCTTATTTTTTGTTATAAAAAATGGAACAATTTTTTTATTTTTATTTTTATTATTTGAGCAAATCTCCTCCAGGAGGACCAACCGCTTTGGTCTTTTCACGCGTGAATAATCTTAAAAATTACATTGAATAAAAAAAGTTAAACCCTAATTTCAGCGGCCTTGTGGAACAGTCAGAAAAAAGGAAGAAATATTTGTTGAGTATATATAGATTTTTAACTTTGGCCTTTTTTCCCCTTTTTTCGAACAAATGCCTGAAGAAACATACTGCTCGAGGGACACTACGTGGATGGAATGCTTGTGCTTTTGGCAAAGAATCATGATGGCTTCCAGGGTTTGCAGAATCCAACATAGGGACTATCGTTGGCCAACATCTCCAGTTCTCGATTATCGTCGATACATTCCTCCATGAAGGCTTTTCGAACAGCTCGCCATGGAGCACAGCCTCTCGAGTGGGATTATAAAACTTCAGCTGTAAAATTGCTTGAAATATCATTGCTGAGACTCAGTGTGTTATGATACCGTTGGTCTTATAGTGCAAACTATATGAATATATATATATATGCATTCGTGTTCGAGTTGGCCAACCTCTCTTTCCCAGATCCATGGATAGAGGCAGTCGCTGTCGGAATTGCCGGCGACCTCGACGGAAGCCGGAGGTCGAGCAGAGAGAGAGAGCTGTAGGACAGTAGGAAAAGAATAACCAAAAACCAAGATGCAAGGAAACATCGGAGGGGAACGGAGGAGTGCACGAGGGGTTCTGAGGGTAAATACAGATTGGTCGGATTCGGCAGGGGCAGTTGGAATTTTACCATAAAATGTACTGCCAACTGTCCTTTCTTTTCTCCTTTACTCCCTTCCTCCTGATTTTGGTATATATATATATATATATATATGATTTTTTTATTTAGATAATTATTATTATGTATCTATATTATCCAAATAATTAATTCGATTAAATGATTTAATTAAGTTTAGGTAATATAGGTTTAATAGACAACTCATAAATTATAAGTATTAATGTGTAAAAATGATAAAATGATTTCTAATTTCTATTATAAACAAATTTAAAAATTAATAAATTACAATTACTTATATATAATTTAAGATTATAATCCCTAAGTGATATTTGATATTTTTGATATCATATAAATTAGAGAAGAAAGGGTGTTTCCATATGTTTTGAAGGGTTGCGTGTGGATATAGAAAATCCACACCTCACTGCCCACACAAACTTGATAATCAATTCGGGTACGTTTTCGTTTTCATTTACGTTTATATACTCTCTTCAATTTCAGAATATGAAATTATTTGAATTATAAAATTTCAGCATTCAATTCCAAGTGTCATATTTGATTTTTTTTACTGACATTATAACAAATTGTATTGATGATATAGATGGTCGTATCCATCCATACTATATTATATCTATGAGACTTTCTTTCTATTGTTAAGGGATTGTACACCCGACAGTGTAATCAGAAGAAACATGCAATGCACCGAAAAAAGTAATCCACCAGAGCTGGAGGAATCCAGTTTGTCGCCATTCACATCATGATTCCTTCGTTACTGCAGAGCGTAGAGAGATCCCACGGCATTCGAATCACTGCCCTCGCTTTAAACCCCTCCGGTCGTCCCATGATATGTCGTATTCGGGCCTCCGATCGAGGAGACAGATGTAGTGATCTGTTCCTTCAAATTTTGCTGGGATTTAAATGACTTGTACATGTGCATGTATCTAAATGTGGTTTTTTGTCCCTCCCCTCAGATTCGGTCTCTACCCTTTGCTCCAGGATTCACTCTTAATTGACTTAGAGGTAGAGCCGAACATGAAATCCAATATGAAACTTGGCGGAAAGGAAGCTGGAAGAAATTGTTGACCATTTTCGAGATCTGAATGTGAACGCTTGGCGCAGCGCCCGTGTACGATCTAGCTTTCTTGGTAAGAAAAGTGCGCGTCATTCAGAAGCAAAAACCGCAGGATTACCTGCATATTACTATCTAGATAAGTCGAAAAATACGGTCTTCTTTGAAACACGGGCAACACTTCATGCTCTCGCCTCTATTCTTTCGGGTTGGAAGCTCAACTCTTCATGATGCCGTCCTTATCCTCCAGGTTATCTCTGTTCACATGACTGGCCAGTTTGTCTTCTTCAAGGGAGAATGAGTCAATGTTAGCAGATAAACGAAATAAATCCATACCATCTAACCTTTCAGATACATTGTAAATCTCATCAAATCTCCGATATTCTGGGGTCTTCTTATTTGAAGATGAATCCGAGAGTGGTGATGGATGAGGTGACGACATTGGAGTAACTCCCCCCTGATCATGTTGAAAGTCTCTTCTCCAAAGTATGGGATAAAATCATACGATCTCCTCTTCTCTAGGATTCCAGTCCCATGATGCATCTTCATCAAACTAGTCCACATCTCTACTGATAACGACATTTCAATTTTCTGGATTGAACTTGCACGCCTTGGGATTCTCATCGTATCCAAGGAGAACAAGCCTCTGGTTACGATCATCAAGTTTGGATCTCTCTTGATTGGGAACGTGGACATAGGCAATAGGTCCGAAAACTCTCGAGTGTTTAACACTTGGTTTCCATTCACTCCATGTTTCTTGAGGCGGGTCACATTCTTCTTCAAACTTTTGGTCGGAATGCGATTTGAGAGATACACAGCACATGCTACCGCTTCAGCCCAAAACTACTTAGGCATGTTTCTTGTCTTCGACATGGATCTTGCCATATTCAAGATTGTTCGGATCTTCCTCTTGACAACTCCATTCGGTTGGGGTGATCTCGGAACTGTCAAAGGACGGTGAATACCATGCATCTCACAAGATTTCTTGAACTCATTGGAAGTAAATTTATTCCTTAATGCCTTAATCTCATATCTACTCTCTTTATCAACAAAAGTTTTGAACTTCTTGAATGCATCAAACACCTCCGGCTGGTGTTTTAGAAAGTAAACCCAAGTCTTTCTTCTATAATCATCAATGAAGGCCACAAAATAGGAGCTTCCGCCAAGAGGGTAAGGCCTGATATGTCCACAAACATCTGCATGAAACGAGTTGGAAAGGCTTCGTGGCTCTTGAGATGGATTGCTTTGGAAAATTCTCTCTTGAATGCTTGCAGAGTAGACATGCTTCGCACAATTGATTAGGGTAATTAACTATCGCAATTGCCTTTTGCGTCTTTTTTCCTTAAGGCTTTGAGTCCTCCAAAATTCAAATGGCCGAGCTTCATATGCCAAATCCGTGATGAATCATTGGCACATGTCTTCAAGCACATAGCGCCGTAATTCTTCAAGTTTAGTAAGATCATACAAAAACTTCGGCATAATCACCTTGGCAACAAGATTGGAGTCTCGATCCGTTAGTCAAAGCTTGCAATCTTCCATATGGATCTTGTAACCTCTTTCCAAGAGTTGACCGATACTTAGAATGTTACCTGTCAACTTTGGAACGTAATAGATAGACATCATGGGAAACTATATGGGTTCCATACTTGATTTCAATGAGAATTACACCTTTGATATTAATCTCCTACTATGTGTTGTCGCCAAAATTGATAAAGCCCCTCTCGCTTGTATTAAGTTCGACCAAATTGCTCTTGTCGCCTGTCATATATGATTGCTTGCTCCGTTGTCGAGGTATAAACACACGTCTTGCCTGTCTAATCCTCTCTTAGAGCGAATAACAAAGATTCCTCTACATCGTCTTCCTTGTACTCCACGAGGTGTGCCTCTTCATCTTCCTCCTTGTTTTGACATTCCCAAGAATAATGACCAAGCTTATGACAGAAATAGCATTCATTCAATTTGAGATTTTTCATCTCTTTGGCCTCTTCCTCCATAATTGCCTCTTCCTCGTCCTCTTCCATGATATGTTGTTAAAGTTCGGTTTCTTGCACTAAACTGTGATCTATGCACGTCACCTCCTCCTCTTCCTTCAAGATGACCGCGACCGCGACCGCGACCTTGACCTTGACCACGTCCACGTCCTTGACCTCTTCCGCTTCCTTGATCATAATCTCCACCAGAAGAATCACCTTTGGCCTTCAGCATCATCTTCGCTTGCAAGACTTATTCTAGTCGCCCTTGCTTGCCACGATTCATTGTCTCCTCATGGATTCTCAGTGACCTGTTTAATTCATCAATGGTCATGGCCTCCAAGTCCGACGATTCTTCAATTGCCACCACAACACGGTTGAACTTCATGTTGAGAGATTGAAGAATTTTCTCCACCACGCGGACATCCGACCCAGTTTCTCCAAGCCTCTTCATTTGGTTCACCACCGCTTAAACTCATGTAAATTAGTCTTGAACTGATTCACACTCTCCTTCATAAAGAGTGATTCAAACTCGGCCCTTAGAGTTTGAAGTCGGACTTTCTTGATTTTGTCGACTCCCATAACAGAGTTTCAAAGTGTCTCCCATGCTTGCTTGGAAGTAGTCTCGTTTGCAATCTTCTCGAGCATGTCATCATCCAAACCTTGATGGATGATCGTGAGTGCACATTCAGCCTTTCTTCATGCCTTCCCCAAAGCGTCCTTCTCTTTTGGAGTAAGCGTTGCCTCATCCTCTGGCACAGCAAAACAATTCTTCTCAACAACTTCCCACACTCCTTGTGAGCCGAGTATGGCCTTCATCCTAAGTGCCCAACTGTCATAGTTGAATTTGCTGAGACGAGGATATTGGAAAGAAAGCGAGGCAGCTTTTGATGTCATCGTCACTCTAACTCAAATACCACTTTGTTGGAAGTGTGATGGACACTGGAACACAATATCTAGTTGGAATATGGAAGCGGAAGATATCTCTCAAATTTTGATAGGGCTTGTGTTCCACTCTAATAGCTTATATGACTTAGGAAATTACGTGGGTTTTTATACTACTCAATAAATAACTCTAAACGCAAGATCATCAGTGAAAACTACTAGATTCACAGTTCATGCAAGATTAAGTTCAAAATTCAAAACTTTTAGATAAGTTCGAGTTTAATATCTGCTCGGTTCCTTCAAATGTTACAGGGATTTTGAATAACTTGTATATTGCGCATGTGTCTAAATGTGTGTTTTTCCTGAGATTATATCTATTCTTTGTTCCAGGATTCACTCTTAATTGACCATCAGGTAAAGCCGAACATGCAATCCAATATGAAACTTGGCGCAAAGGAAGCTGGAAGAACTTGTTGACCATCTTTGGGATCTGAATATGAATGCTTAGCGCAGTGCTCCTGTTCAATCTAGCTATCTTGGTAAGAAAATTGCACGTCATTCAGAAGCAAAAACTGCAGGATTATCTGCATATTATTATCTGGATAGGTCGAAAAATATTGTTTTCTTTGAAACATGGGCAACACTTCATGCTTTGGCCTTTATACTTTTGGGTTGGAAGCTCAACCTTTCTGAAGGAGTTCTTCTCATGGAAGAGCCCGGCATAGGAAAACAAAATCATGCCAACTTGAGATATTGCAGCGGAAGGTGGAGTTGCCTTTCTTCTCTGCTGCAAAGAGGTTAGATGGATGCAGTTGTAGGGATATGAAACTTTGGGAAACACTCAGACACGGATGACTCAGAACCAACTCCTGGTAGAATTTGATGACCTTATTGAGAATGAGCGGATCACTGTGATCAGTGTCACGGATTTCCTTTGTCCTGACCACACCTGGGCGGTTTGATCGGCAATGTATTATTGTTCACAAACCTGATGTCGGGAAGGCGACTGATATTACAGTACCATATATGTCCAAGGCATAACTCTTTCTCACTGATTTGATTTCCCTAGTTCTTGTCTCTCACATTTCACACAGTAAACAGCAAATCTTGCAGTAAACTAAAGAGCTGATAATAGCTAAGCTTCATTCACCTAAAGAATAAAGTGCAAGGATAGGACCGGTGCACAGTTACGCATGTGGCTAATTTTCCAAAATGGCTTAACCTTGGGTATAGTTCAGTAGTGTACATCAGGCATAGCTCTTACACCAATCTGTCCTTAACCTCGCGAGTTTCTTGAGGATTGCTCCAACATATGGCTCTAAGGCAGTGAGCATGTCCAACCTCAAATTCACGGAGGAAAATATCATGATATGCAGTGAAAAGACATCGGAGTTTTAACTCCATCACAATAGCAGATGCTCACAGCCTTCTGAATATCAGCGGTGATGTGAGTCAAGCGCCTTAACTGTGTAAGTATAGAGAGAGCAAGGAGAGAAGGCAAATGAAGCAGTCAGATTTCAGAGGGCTTTTTGGACCTTGCAGCAATGCTGAGACCAAACCGATAATCAACAACAGAGAGCTCCAAGCACTCACAACCAGCTCGAGCACAAGGCGCTCAGTCTTACTTGAGGCATGGGTCAAGAAAACTTTGATAACTATATCGCAAACTCTTCACGACCGAATAGTTTCCTGGTTATGTACTGTTTCTTTCAGTCTTCGTTTGTATAGCTACTGCAGCAAATGGCAATCAATCATGAAAAGCCAATGTAAAAAAAAAAAAAACCAAGTCGTTTCAAAACATATGATTACGTATTGAATTCAGGGTTCATTATTCCCACCAGCCATATATCATCTCCATCATCATCATCATCTCAAGACTAATAAAGTGATGATGAAAACCTTCCAATTTCAGCAGTAACACCCTCGAGTTAAACCATTTATCAGGTTTTATTAACTATATAATCATCCCTGTTTCTTATTTCCCTCTATAATCAATCTCCTTGCTCTCTCTCTCTCTCTTTTTAATTAATTAATAGAAGGAAGATAGGAGTAAAATTGTATCGTTGATCAAGAATCCAACCATTTATCTTTCCATTGCTTCTATCCTGACTCACTAACATGCTTTTTGTAATGAAAAAAACAATATCGAGAAATCCCAGTTGATGAAGGCCGAATGTCTAAGAAATTTCTTTGGATTGTTACACGAATAGCATGAGACAGGTACCAAGAAGAACCATCGAGAGATCTCACATGTTTTTCTGTACTCTTAGAAGTAGTATATCTAATTTCGGATGGCAAAAAAATAAAAAAGTGGAAGCAATGTTTTTTTGACACAAACTTGTGTTACCATAATATAAAATCAACAACGAACGCAAATGTGTAACAAGTTGTCGAGACATGTGGTTCTCATAGTATCTTTAAGACAAATTCACTTCTCTTGGGTTTATAAAGATGATGTGGTTAATTGTTTTCTATGATACAATGAATCGAGTTGAAGATGCACTGATCTCACAAGGTTGAGTGTAATGGAAATGATATTAAATTCGGTATTAATGTATTTAATGGCCAGTAACTGATATAATATTTATATGTGTAACTGACACGGTATTTATAGGTAATGGAAACGTAATTAATATGCGTGATGGCTAATGATCAACACCCTATTAATTTGTTGGAGGGTTAGCTTAATTATACAATACTGTGATTAGATGGAAAACAATTTCTCATTCGCTAATTTATGCCATTTTCCCGACATATACTTGGGAAGTCTCTACTGCACAGGACCGGGACGGTATGAAGACAATGGAGGGCCCCTGTTTAGCAAGCTTCCCCTACCCAACCGTGGACGTGGAGAGAGAGAGAGAGAGAGAGAGAGAGAGAGAGAGAGAGAGAGAGAGGGTCCTCTGGTTGCCCCGACTCCGAACGGTCTCCGTTTGACGGAGCCTCGCTTCGTAATAGTTATTAGTCGGTGTTGCTGTCAAGATGTCTTGTCGAGGCCCGACGGGGAAAGGAAATGGGATCCATTTGATGCTTGTAAAATCAATGGGACGTGGGGTTAGATCAGCCGTCCTCCTTAAAAATACAAAGAGGAAAGGATCTTTAATGAGAATATACCAATCAATGGTGGTGTCCCCTCGATGTACAATAATCACATATTAGTACGTTTAATTCAAGAAGCTTATAGTGGGCATCACTACAACTCTGTTCTCTAGTATGATTTTACAGATGAGAAAAGTAGTCTGGACGGTCTCATTAAGAACTAAGTATTAAGGGAAGAACCACATACTTTTCTCACCTCAACTAACTCTCTGCTTTTCTTTTCTTCCTTTACGGTATCAAAGAATTTTCATAGATTGACACGCAATCGGTTATTCTATTACTGACCATACCTTCGTACACTCGAATGATTTTCATTAATTTTTTTTCATCAACGTACGATATGATTGTGAGCGATAGGGGTTTCTCTTTTTGTGGGGGGTAAGGTATGGGATTTCCTAATGTGAAGATTTAGTAGGATTTTAATTGATAGCTCCACGCGTACATAATAGTCTGATGGATCATTCGTTCACGATCAACAGCTCTTTCAATATCGATCTGAGCCCCTGAAGTGTCATTCTGACGTTTAACTAAAACGTCGACACTGACCACTTGCATCCTGATCGTGGAAACATGTACATATCTACATAATTTGCTCATTCTGGGACCCAACTCTGCTAATCAAACATTTTCTGGCCAAAAGAATCATATTACTGCACCATATATATATATATATATATATATATATATATATATATATAGTTTCCACCTTCAGCTGAAAATTCAAAATAGTTTCCTCGAGAGGATCGAACACGAATTGCATCTTCAGCTGCGAGTTTGCTCAATCAGTTCTACTGTTGCCGCATCTGGCTGAGACTCTAATGCTCTTGCACTTGCGAGTTTTTCTATTCGTAGGGTGGATCGGGTGGTGTTGAATGATCCCTGCGGTGATGATCAACACCAGAAAAGGGGGAATATGTGAACCGAACACATGGTTTTGATCGAACGAGTCATGCCAAGTCGTCCGCCATGAAAAATTGATCGGGAAACAGAAGTTGTAAATTAGAAAAAATAAGGTGAAATTCTAACGTAACGTTATTGTATATGGAGCATCAAATTCAACTGGCCCTGTGACTCTGAGTTGAGTTGAGAGGTTCTTTCAAATGCAAAGGTCCAAGGTTCACTCAAGGACGCGACCTGCTGGGGACTGAACAGTTCGATAATTGGCACACGGGGCCCAGCAATCTACGGCCTATAATCGATACATCATTCTTGATGGGCGCGCGTGGTCCGCCGTACACGTGTCCTTCTATAGTTGTCTCTTAGCTTGCTACCTTGCCATCCCCAGCAAGGGCATGATCTCCCATCGCATCCTTCCCCCCTCCATTCTTTGTTCCATTATAAGAAAATTTACGAGTTTAGGGTGGATCGAAGAAAGAGGATGATAGCCTTATCATTAGGACTTTAAATGCAACTTTTTTATTTAAATTTTGATATAAAAATAATATTATTATTGTATCAATTTTACATTCTCTTACCGATTCTTTCTTCTATTTCTAACAATAACACCATCATAATTTGACATATGAGGGCCAAGGCATGCAAGAACAGGGAAAGAAGCTCACTTAACTCTTATTTTGCCCTAAAACGTTGGGTTTTTTTTTTGTTGGGGGTGGGGTTTGTGTCCATTCAATTACAAAGATCTTAATCTCAGCAGCCTGAAATCAACCATCAGATATTTCCGGTCTGTGCATAATAATCCCGGACCGAGCCACCATCACAGCGTAGATCCAGCTGGTTTAAGGTGTATTGCATTGGAAACCCTAATGATTACATGAATTTGCAAATCTAGCATGGCCTCAACCATTGTATTATAACGTTGTAAATAATACGACAGAGATATCTACATCTATATCTATGCTACTTGGTCGGAATGACAGATGGAGAGAGCCCCTACTTCTACGAGCTTAGGCACGAGGTGGCCGCTGAGGTGGAGAGCCACGAGGGACTCGAGCCCCCCGACGCATGACCCACCTATAAATACAGCTGGCGGCGGCGGGGGGGAGCGTTGACCGGCGGACGTGGAAGGTTCGGGAGGGCTAGGGAGGGCGGCGATCTCGTGTTCGTCAAGCTCGATGACGGTCGGGTTGACGCCGATGGTGGCGAGGAGCTTCCTCATGACGTGGCACATGCAGCAGGCGGAGCGGCCGAAGATGATGACGGGGTGCTCCGATATCAGCCGCTGGATCCTGTCCTCCGCCGACTCAGCCCGGTCGATGGAGAGGCCTCGCATCGCCGACGATTGGATCGACGCCGAGAAGGATGTGTCGACGGAAGGAAATGAAAGGTTGAGTGTAGGAAAAGGGTGTATGAAGTTAAATAAATCAGCAGGTAGACCGAGACGGAGGGTGAATCAGAATAATGGGATGATTCCCCACGCCCGGCGTATACTATGGTGGGCCCACTAAGTAGCATGTGATGTCGGAATGCGCAAGGGTACTAAGTAGAACCGGAATTGTGAGTAATTTACTCGCTACTGGCAAATTTTGGTCAAATTCGAAAAGGTTTTGGGTAAAAGTTTTGGGAATTTGTCGGTTGTTGTTCCGATTCTTGCTCACATAATACTTGGAATCGGGTATTGGATACAAAAATGGTTTCGTGATCAATCATAATTTCTAATGGTTGGACGACTAATTTTATCCTATCATCTTCCTATCTTTCGAACTATCGAATTTCTAACTTGACAAGTTTTAATACGAGATGATGTTTATACAAATTTAGGGTGCATGAAGAAAGAATAATGAAATATACTAATAATCTATGTAAAGCATTTAAATTCTATCAAGCTCTAGCAAACCACCATGCTATCTAATAACTTGGTATGTACAGATCTATCAATAGACTGAGGAAAAAATTTCTTTTAACTAGTTTGAATAGGCGCATTGATTGGAACCTTGTCCCAGATAAGGTTCGAGGATAAGACATGGACCCAAAAATTAGAAACTAATCATATAAAATACAGAGTCAAGTATTATAAGTAACATAAAGAATTTAATAGACTGTGAAGTAAATGAGTAGATTGTGGGGAGATTGATATGGTAGATGATGAGAGAGAGTAATGCAGGGGCTTTTGCACGCTCAATGTGGCTGTGGGCTCTAATGCGCCCGGTGCTGGGTACGAGGTATCAAAGTGAAGAGAGTGCGGAGGAGTGTGGCCTATGCCAGCAAGCACTGTAGCTTACGCAATAGCGGGGTTTCCTTCTTTTCTTTTCTTGGAGTCCGCAGGGCATTGGACGAGGGAGCCCACGCGCCACACACGCGACAGGATCATTGCGACCCTAGTCTATAACTACGAGTAGACAAACACAGTTGTCATATTTGCTGTATTGCCACTGTCTTGTTGGGAGACCATAATCCGATTACAATTTGCTCCATCCATAATATTAGAACGGGCTTCGTATATGTGCTCAAGCTTAGAATTAAAATAAGAATATTCGGTTTATACTTGATTTTTGAGACTCAAACTCCTCATCCAAGTATAAAAAAAGAGTAGTTTGACTCAAATGAAATTGTTAAAAATGGTTATTATACCATATGTGATAAGTGTAAATTTTATTATTTTATTAATTTAATATAAAATATAAATTAATCATTCTTATAAATTTAATAAAAAAAACTACACAATTCATTGGTGGATATTACTTATTTATTATTATATATAAGAGCTTACTATGATTAATCTAAATGGGATACATAAAATTATAATATTGATTTTAGATCAATTTTTTATTAATTTTTATATAATGATTGTGAGTAAATAGTACTTATCGAATATTTAATATGTAATTAGTGGATTGCCGGTGAAGTGGGGAAAGCGGTTATAATTATCAACTTTAAAAGGGAAGGACCAGCGAATATTAAGCTCGAGACCCGGCAGACACGGTCCAGTAGAACTGTTGCTGACGTAATCACCGCCGCCGTGCTGGACTACTCCACCTCCTTCGTTTTTTACGCCGCCGTGGCGTTCCCGTCAGGGCACGTGTCGATCCGGTTTCCCTTCCTTGAGGCACGGAGCCCGCGGGGCCCGAGAATGAGACTTTCGGATCTTCAACCCAATGGGAGATCGAAACGTGGGACGGCCACACACTGTGGCCGACGGCGGTGGAGTTCGTGGCCTGCGGGCCCCACCGTGGGGTGGGGGCGCATTGAAGCTGGGCCGTTGATGGTGGGGGCTTGGGATGGATGTGGTGTCCGCCACATGTGAAGAAGAAGAATGTTGACTAGGATCCCTTGAAGCATCACCACACATTAACACTTTAGGGGCCAACTTGAAGTCCCCATGTTTATGTCACTTCAAACGTCCCCTCTCATGCTTGAATGTTCTGGTGCGTCACCCGCCTTTTAAAAAATAGCAATTGATTATATAGGGTGACAAATATGTTGATAACTATCATAGTTTTAATTTTATAAGGTAAAATTATAGAATTATTTCTTATAATAATAATAATACTGTATAGAATAAATTTCAAGTTTCTATAAGTAAATATATAATAAGTGTTATGATAAATTATTTTTGGTGCAAATGTATGAGAAAAATATAGAAAATAAATCCTCCAACTATCTTTTGTGCCGGATTTTGACAGAGACTTGGGTAACGTGTTCTTAATCGAGGTTGGAATTGTTGAGGCTTGTGAGCTTGATAGGATGAATTTGAATGTTGCTCTGAGTGAGGGCTTTGCAACTTATTCTCGATTGGGGCCGGTGATGGAGTTGCCAAGGCCCTTGAGCTTGATCTATCTAATCCTCTAAGGGTCTCAAGCGAGGGTAATGGTAGCTTGATCTTAGTCAAGGTGAAACACCGGGGCTCTATGAGCTTAATTCGATGAGTTGAAGTGAGGTTTCTCCAAGTTTTTTATATAACAAAATCTCACGAGGGTTTTGAAGAGTCTCAAGTTGGACAAAAATTCCTCAAATTTTGACACCTCCTTTATGATCACTTTTTTCTCTCTTCGAATGGGAGTTTTTTTTATTTATAGAGAAGGAATGATTTTGTATTAAATCTCATGTTTATATTTGATTAATAGGTAAGAATTAATATTGATAGTCCATTTTGACTGGAAATTGCAGCTGGCGTTTCTGATGGTACATCACGCTGAGAGGCAAAATGACAGATAAACAAATGAGCAGTGACTAGCATATTCAAGATTGACTTAACATGCAAATAATAAATGCGTATTATTCCATCGATTGAGGTTGTTATAAGTGTTTGGTAGAGGCTAGAAACTAGGAGGTAGTGCGTTCTGGGTGTCTCGCCGAGCTAAAACTAATGAGAACGAATTTGGAGCGTGTGGACCATCATGGAGTTTGACTTTCATTTGCCTAGATGGAAGTGGGTGTTCATGCAGACATGACAGACACACAGACCCAAGCTCAAATGTCGGAGACAGAGTGACGACGATGGAGTAGTCATCTTCAACATCGGCGCTGAAGTCTCAGATTCCCTCATTTCAGTGTCCTGTGGGCGGCGGATGATTGAGATCTCAGTCCGCCCATTTGCTCAGATATCCTTCAAGATTCTGTCGTTAAGTCAAAATGCAACAGAAAAGGGAAAAAAGAAGACTGGAGTCTCAGTGGGATGAGACGAGACGAGACGGGATGCATCCACCTGCCAGACCATGCAAGCCATTGAATTGAAAATTAAATCCATTGCCATTCTCAGCCTTCAAATTACCATTATGAGGTGGTCGCTGATTCTTAGTTGGTAAATTTGTTCGTATCCATTCATGTTCCCTCTTTTTTTAATCATATTCAAGATTGTAAAACCCTCTTATAAATAAATAAAGAATACTAATAAATCAATATTTAATCCCTCGGTGGATCGATTTGCATCGAATCTGTATGAATATTAGGTGGGCTGTAGCCCTAAAAAAACTTAGGTAGATAGCTAAAATCATAATTGCCAAGGTAGATACGTAATTCTCGTTTAATGACTTCATGTGATTCTTCCCCCAAGTGATTTTACTCGGCAGATGACGCTTGCATTCTTCCTGTTCTTTAGGCACTATCACAAATACACGAGACCGATGGTACGGCATGTGATAATGTCGAGCTTCAAGCGACCACCCTCGGTAAATTATGTGGTTTCCTCATGAAGCTAGTTGCAGAATCGATCGTCGTCTGCGGTAGGAGACAACTTATGATCGAATGCACATTTGCTGTGCTTCTTGGAGAGATTCAATTAGTGGGCTTTCTAAAGGGCGAAGGAAGGCCGAGAAGAATGCTAGATTAGCTGTGACGAGCACATTCGTACTGGCTCACGAAATCGGCCCATGAAAGCTTCCTGCCCATTCGTGCTTCATTTGTGCCTAGAATGAATTTCATCTCGAGACTAGATAGATAATCGACATTTTTATCGGATTTGTCGAATCCGGTGAGACCATTGCATACGGGGTTGGTATACGGTGTGCAAGAAGCAAAGGGCTCGGAGGAGCATCGATCCCAAGTTCAATTTTCGAATTTCTCCGAGGAGTCGGGTTAGCAGTTCCATAGCTTTTAAAATTGAACTGAATCAGGAATCGATCATGGTATGAATTTAATGAATCAAACTGTATATTTAATAAATAATAATAATAATATATAATTAATCATTATAAATTAAAATATTATATATGAAATACCGATTTATAATTTTAAAATTTAAAACATCTATTATGATATTTAAGTTCAGTAAAAAATATAAATATA
>CXYZ01009678.1:1398044-1418559 GCA_900006705.1 Sonneratia caseolaris | reverse complement strand
TTTTTAAATAATTTTTAATTCATTTGATATTAATTTAGTTGAATTTCACGGTCAAATTAAAAATTGGTCAATTTAGATGAATTTGATTGAATTTAATGTGTATTTAAATTAATTAAGTTAACGTATGATGACTATCTAATTCATGATCGAAGCAGTCTGCCCAGCCGAGCCAACTTAGTTTTAAAAACTATTAGCAGTAGTAACTTCTAGTTTGAATTTAGATATTTCTGAAATTAAAATTTTATTAATAATTTTTTTTATAAGTTCTTATTTCTCATTTTCTGACTAACGACCTGAAAAATTCGAACTGGAAAATCTGACAAGAGGAAAGCCCCTTGACAGGAAAACAGGAGGAAGTTTAACCCCAAAAAAAAGGGAAAGAAAAGAAAGAAAGAATCTTACTAGAAACGACCAGTCCCGTCTTTAGGTGTCAAAGCTCGACGCTTCACTTGCTTACGTGGCAAAACCAACGTCCCAGATGCATCCGCGATCTGAATACGGATTTGTGGTCCCCTATCAAATAACTCAAAATGCCATGCGGGGGCCGCTTGTCTTGACGGGCACCGCTTCGGAAAACTGTTCTCCGGATTGCCTCCTGTCCAAAATTAAACAGAAAATGGGAAACGTCCTATTTCTTTTGCCGTCGCATGGTAAGTACCTACAGAATTAGACCCATCTCATTCATACATGATAAGTATTCCTAAAATGTGGGGTGTTAGTCCGTCAGTCCATTTTTGTTTCCTTCATTGTATATCACGGGAAATATGGGGCAGCTTGTGAATGTACGGACCATAAGCGCCCGCATTCCGTTTTCTGTTTTCCGTTTTCCTATTTTCATTTTCGTGGAAACCAACTCAACAGTGCTCTAAGCTTGAGCCTTGGGAGACGGAGAAACTTCTAGAACATCTGCTCCTCCCCGCAGATCAGGAGAAGTCAAACAGTGGACTTGAACACTGTCAGGTGCCTAGGAAACTTCGGACAATGTTCAGGACACAAAAAAATCTAACCCAACTTCTTCCTCCACATTTCTAGAACTTTCTATTCCCCTCCTCTTATAATTAAAAAGCCGATGATTACAAATCTACCCCTGCCGGTGTGACCAAATCTCCAAAACACCGCTCCATGAAAGTGACCGATTAGCGTTCTAATGGAAGGAGCGAGCATTAAACTCGAAGAGGAGGTAGTGTCGGATGCGCAGCCGCGGCCAATCGAGGGGCTGAACGCGGTCGGTCCTCCGCCCTTCCTCACGAAGACGTTCGAGATGGTGGAGGATCCGGAGACAGACCCGATCGTGTCGTGGAGCGTCGCCAGGAACAGCTTCATCGTGTGGGACTCCCACAAGTTCTCGGCCGTCCTCCTCCCCAAGTACTTCAAGCACAGCAACTTCTCCAGCTTCATCCGCCAGCTGAACACTTACGTAAGTCTAACTCTCTACCTCGTTGCTCTGTTTCCTCTGCATCCTTGCATGAATTTAATGTTCCTTGGGTTCTAAAATGTTGCTGTGATTTCGGGAACTCGATCACAGGGCTTCCGGAAAGTTGATCCCGACCGGTGGGAATTCGCGAATGAGGCCTTCCTCGGCGGCCAGAAGCACCTCCTCAAGAACATCAAAAGGAGGAGACATGTCTCTCAAAGCCCGTCCCAGCAAGGAGCTCAGGGACCGTGTCTTGAGTTAGGACAGTTCGGGCTGGAGTCCGACATTGAGATACTGAAACGGGACCGAGACATGCTGATGACTGAGGTTGCGAAGCTCAGGTCGCATCAACAGCGATCGAGAGTCCAGATCGTTGCCCTTGAGGATCGCGTGAGGAGCACCGAGAGGAAGCAGCAGCAGATGATGAACTTCCTCGCCAGGGCCCTGAATAACCAATCTTTCTTGCAGAATTTGATGAGGAGAGGAGAAGCGAGGGGCCTGCAGATCAGGAGGAAGAGGAGATTGACGGCAAGTCCAAGCACCGAGAACTTGCAGGTAATGCATAAGTTTACCGAAGTCAATTCTCCGAGAACGCGTTGATCTTTATCTTGGACTATATCTTATGTCACTCAACTATCATAACAAAACAGCTTTGGTTTCAGTTTCGCTCGGTTGCTCACTGAATATTATTGGGATCTGCAGCAGGAGGTAGCTACACTGGTCGCCCAAGAGCAAGAAGCGGCAGATGCAATCGAGACGCAGATGGAATCGTTATTCGGGTCCACCGGCGGCAATGTTTTGGACCCAGACCTCAGCCTGGGTGGTCCAGATGATTTGGATCCGCTGGACGAGACGATACTGGAGGAACTGATAAGCGACAATCTGCTGAAGGACGAACCTCCACAGGAGGAAGAAGATGTGCTGCCGGTGGGTGAAGAAGCGGAGTTCGATATCAAAGTAGACGACTTGGTGGCGGATGATTGCACGGACTGGAGCGAGCATTTGGATGACCTTGTTGATCAAATGGGATACCTCGGGTCAAGCCCATGACATCGGCTTCCCCGAGCACAAAGGCATATCACCGTACCATTCCCTGGTATTGTAGTGAAAATGGCAATTTGCGGTTTGTTTGGTGGATTGTGGGGACCTGTATTGGCAAGGAATGATGAGGAGGCATAGAGTAAAACATTAGAGAAGCTAGTGAAGTGGCGTCCAGGATTATGCTTTTATTGTAATTAATGGTAATGCTACTTTTCCTTGGTGAATAAAATTGATTAGTGTTAATCCTTGATGATGATGATGATGATTCTGTCACTATCATCTGCATTCAAGTAGTAAAATTCCCCTCATTGATTCACTCTTTCAGGAAGATGGCAATTTCCAAGTAGGCGGGCAGTCGCACTAATCTGCGCCAAACTAGTCAGTAGGGGTGAAAGAGGAAATTACAAGAACCGATCAAACCGAGCCAAGGTCATCCAAAATCATTATATATAAATTAAGAAACCAGACACAGAACTAAAATAAATAAATAAAATGGCAAGAAAGTGATGGTCCAATTGAACTCGGGCAACCTGGGCCGTGGAGGGGAAGTTCCTCTCTCGGTGACGATCAGATCTCTCACATGAATTCAGCTGCGAATGGAAGATTCAAAACTACGCCAGCCATCAGTGCGTTTGAGTCGAGATTGCGGAAATTAAAAGTGATGCATCATCGAGCAGCTCAGAAAACCGAATCTCTGACAAGTCAAACACGGTTTCTTACATCGTCTGATGGCCATGGCTTTTTCCGATAGGTCACTACCGCTAAGTTGGGAGCTCCATGGACCGGTGCTCATGGACACCTGTCTGATTGCCGACGGACAGATGCAGTTACAGGAATTTCCTCATTTGCTGATGTTCCAGGCTCTTACTCGAACAAAAAGGGGGCGTCAAAACATTCCCAGCGAAAGGATTCATGGTAGTATCGCCTCATATTCATTGTAATATCAAAATCAAGAACCCGGACATAGAATTAAGAATTTGTTCATGTGAGAAGGGGAGTGTGGCTCAAATAGCCGTAGCTTGGTTGGGAGCTCTCCAGCATCAGTATCAGTTCTATCAAACACCAAGGATTTGAACACGGGCGGCAACTCTTGAGTTTGAACTAGTATCCAAAGATTCAAGGTTTTCAGAAGATGCAACGAGGTGTTGAATTTACCATACAAACGAGAGAAACTTTCCACACTACAAATAAAATGCAAGCTGTCCTTTCTATCCATCATTTTTCAAATTGTTTCAACTCTACTAGGTTGACCGGTAGACAGGGTGAGAGTCGTTCATCGGCTTGGGTCTGAGAATACGACCGAGTTCTTGAGGAACTGGGATTCATCCATTGACTGCCTTTGTGCCCGAGAATGGTGACTCCTGTTTTTCTGTTTCGCCTTGGTTGATTCAGTCAAGGTCATATAGCTCAGCCTAGAGTGGGAGCTATCCACAGTCCTCTCTGACGCCAAGCCTGTGAACCCAGAGACTGGGGTTGTAGATGTACAGAAGGAAGAAGAGACCGAGCTGTCATCATAGCGGTTCCCTGAGCTCTGGCTTGATGATAATCGGGCCATATGCCACATGACAGGAGGCCTAGCAGAGATTCTCGTGCTAACATTGTTCTTCCGGACTTTAACCAGAAGCGGATCTGAAGATTTTGCATTTTTCCCTAAAGGAGAATCCTTACTATACATCTCTGAGGTAGCTGTCATCTCCAGAACGTTGCAGTGGGATTTCTCCATCAATCTTGTCTCCCAGGGCTTTGCGGCCATCCACCGCTCTAACCAGCACCAGCCCCAGCTGTTCTTGTCAATCTGATATCCCTTAACGGCGGAAACAGAGAGGTCCGGTCGGGATTCACTGTCCGTGCTTGATTTCCCCTACAAAACAATGAGGAACGGGTGACATTTTTGTTCGGAAAAAAAAAAAAGGAGCCTACGTATTTTTTCCAATAACAAACCTTTTGAGCGAGAGAATATGCGACCACTCTCTCCCTCTTGAAAGCTCCTTCTCGCTTCATCTGTATCTTCGCTTTAATATCCTCGAGTGTTCGCTTACTATCACACCACCCTTGCTGCATACCATAAAACCAGATCCAGAGTTCGTAAAGCATTCTTTCTTAATGAAATGGAACGCCTCAATCTTTTTCCCCTTTAGGCGGTACCTCAGCTTGTTTCAGGAGATTAGCCTTGCTCCGACGCTCGTTGAGAACCTTCTGAAGTGTCTGCCCCTCGATGGACATTCTAACCCTTCGAGCCCTCACACGGGCCTGGACTCGTACAAGAGCCTGCATACACCTAAGTGTAACAGCTGCTTGTTTCCTCACTTGCCTTCCTCGAACTAGAGCTTGAAGCCGGACTATTCCCTTCAACGCCCTCAGAGCCCTCCTTGCCTGAAATACGGTCACACCTAAAGGCTCAGGTTTTAGAAGAATCTTCCTAACAACATCTACATCTCGATCAATTCCTCAGCAAACAACCATGTAATGCATTAAAAGGATTTCTGGAAGTCTTGAAAAACCATTTTACCAAGACACCACGGAAAGCAGTCTGAATTCGGATAGCAGCCCATTCTTGCCGCACAGCATGGAAATCCTTAGGAGGAGCTCTAACCACTTTAGCCATTGCAACTGAAAAGGCATCCCGTGCAGGCGAAGAACAATTTGATCCTTGTGATCCCGTCTTGCCACCCAGACTGCCTAACGAGCTCCTCCAGAGCCTCCATTTCTTGCTCTTTCCCCGCAGCTTGTCCTGTGCAACATTTTCCTTTATAGGAGATGTATCATATCAACGTAGTTGTAAGTAAAGCAGAGCAAGAATCAATATAGTGGTAAACCGGCAATTAACAATGAAATTGATCCTCCAACGGACCAATTTTTTGGGAAAACGGGAAAAAAGGGGTAAATTTCCTGTGGTTATCGGTTACTGATATCCAACTGGGATCAAACCAATATAGATTCGGTAAGTTGTCCTCATTCGGGAAAAGAACTTCCATTTCCTCATTTTCTCTTGGAAAACAAAAACAAGGCCATGGCGTTTTTGTCTGTGAAAAGCAAACTGAATTGCAGTTCACAACCTACTCCAGTACTTCTTGCCTTTGCACTGCTGGAAATATTTTACAGTGCCAAACAACAATGATCGAGGTTTACTCAATACATGAAGCAAGATTGCTACCAGTTGCACAGGACACAAATGTACAAGCAAACAAGTACACCAAAAACTTGATAACCTCAATCTACGAAGAATCTATGAATGGAAAGAAAACCAAGCACCATTACTTCCCAGCCCAAGAAAAAGAGGGGTAGCAGCTGAGAGAGTGAACGCTTCAAAAGTGTGCAATGGAGCTTACATTCTCATCTTTGTCGGGCTTTATGTGCCCTATCAGAGCTTTGACCCACTTTCCAGAGGCACCCATTTGGAGTAGAGACGTCTGATGGCTTAAGAACCCAAACTTTCTCAAAGAGAGAAGCTGGTTAAGAGGAGATACTGAAACCCATCTGGTAACGTAAGAGAGATTTGTGAGGAAGATACGAGAGGAAGTAGCTCAAAGGGGGATGATGAGCTTCCTCTTCAAACACAGAAATCCGGGAAAAAATAAGAAGGGCAGACCAGTAACAGCTCGTGAGAGACAGGAGGAGGTTTGAAGCTGTAATGGGCTCCACAGACCAATATCCTACGTTGGCAACATTGGAGAAAGGGGAGCAAGAAGGGAAAACATTTAAAATCAGGGAGGCAGAGAAAGTGGACACAGTTAAAGCGTGTGGGAGGAGGAGTGGGTTTAGTGGATCGTGCGAAGGGTTCAATGCAACAGAGGGAGGGAGGGGTTCAGACTTCAGAGGTTACAGATTCCGATGAACTGTTTGATTTGCTCTCTCTCTCTCTCTCTCTCTCTCTCTCCCCCTCTCCCCCTCCCTCCCCCTGAGATGGGAGGCTTTTGAAATTCAAAAACATGACAGTGAGACAAGGAAGCCATTTTCTCAACCGCTCCCAGATGCATACATCGGACAGAACTGAACGAGCTGGGCATTGGATCCTCTTTCGCTCTCATCTTCTTTTGTGAAAACTAGAAAGTAATCATAGTTCAACAAAACCGATTACAAATTCCAAGTCATGTACAGTGATGGAGAAGAATACAAAATACGTGAAGAATCTCATAAGGGAGGCAGAATTACAAATGTCTTAGGCTTGTGGTAGGGATGATAATGGTGTTATTACAGTAAAGTAAACACAATGGTATTAGAATATGTCACTAGGACGTCCATTTGCGGAAGCCAACTTTCTGTAACATAATTTCGAAATGTTCCTTTTCCTGGTAAGAAAGTCAATTTCGCCCATCTTCGAGCAAAAGTTCATCCTTTATAGATAGATATATGTTATATCCTAACTGTAAAAATGTGTAAAGCATCCAAGGTGCAAGGTATGAGGTGGCTTTTGAATGTTGAAACCATGTTGGCGAAATTTTTTTTTTTCATTCAATTTTGAAAATGATTACGTCCAATTAATTGAGGGCAGGTTTTTTAATTTATTTTTCCAATTTTATTTTTAAGAAATTTGTAGTGTGGGGACAGGTTAGACCCAAGTGTTTAGGGGTGATCATGAAAAGGCACACTGGCAAAATGTGTTTGTATATGAAGTTTGGGTGGGGATAGCAAAGCGTCCAAAAAGGAGGCGACCGAAAATCTCTCCAATTGCTATTGCTGAGAAAGATCTGCCTCTTTCTTCCTATAATTCATTATTTTCTATTCCATTCTCTCTACTATTTTTTTAAGTCCATGAACTTCACTTTTTTAAGTAAATCTTGGTATTTCTCGATTCTCAGCCAGTCGTGTGGTGTAGGATCAAAGGTGGATCCATGCGAGTCCCTGAATTTAATGGACCTGCTGCGGCTGCGTTAGGCCGAGACTAGCCTGAACGTTCCTAACCAATCATGGATAGTTTCACTCCACCAAGATACCTATGAGATAAGTTCAATATAGTAGGTAAGATATCCTGCTTCAGTTTTAGTAAGAGTTTTTTGCCGTGGGCCAAGCGGGCTGAGTAGTTGTTGGGCATACAAATATCATCTCCATTAGAAGAAGTGGAGCCATCAGTTCAGCAAGAGAAGGAAATGGTTTTTACACAGGAAAAAGATCCAGCTCTCTGTAATGGAAAGGCAGTGTCTGTTTGGCTAAAGGATCTCGCGAGTAAGTTTTCCCTGTAAGCTTATGTATCCAACAAACGTTTTGTAAGCACGAGACAAATCTCTCAAGAGAGTTTAAACTTCTCAAGACCTTCCAAGTCAACAAATATCTATTCACTTCATGCTTCGGCATCCCGTGGAACAGGACGGGTCAGCTATATAATATTTCAATGTGGTTACATGAGGAATGGACTCTCGTGGCTGAAAACATTCACATGGTGAATATTCCTACCCCATCAGGATAGAACAGGAAAAGCCATCTGCAGTAAGCTAAATATCATATCTTCAATGCCAGGTTAAGAGTGTTATGAGATGCAAGGAAGAAGTGTATTCTCTCTTAGATTAGTTGTGTACAATACATTGCTTATATACAAAGAGAATCCTAACTTGGGAAGAAATTAAAATAGGAAACTTAGCTAATTTAGCTAATCTACAATATTCACCTAATATACAATCTGTAATACTCCCCTTCAAACTGGAGCATAGATATTAATGATGCCCAGCTTGTTACAAGTGTAGTCACTATCGGCTTTGGATTGATTGAGTTTTGTATCACAAACAGACTGAAAACGGACCTGTGAAAACATACCTACGCTCTCAGAGTTCACCAGGACATGCCGTCTGCGGGAAAAGTTAGCCCACAATACTGATGCTTACAACACAGGAACCACATATTGTAAAGAAGATGAGAGGATAGATAACAGTTAGCACGATAATGGAAAATGAATCATCATGGAAGCTAAATATGCAGAGTATGACAACAACCAACTACAGTGGAGACTCCAGAGCCAATTTTAAATCAAAAGGGTTCACAGTTCGAGAAGCCTATGCAACATAGAATGGTGAAGATTGTCACAAAAATGTACCGTCCAATTCTACTAATGAAACATAACACCAACAAGAACTTCGATAAGAACAATAATTTGAATGTCGTATGAGCCTGTGCTCGAGAGAATCAAAACCAGTTTTTGGAAGAACACAGAGTTCATGACATGAACACAGTTCCTAAGGCCCTAAGATTGATTTAAGTCTACAACAATATGAGCCATCACAATGGAAAACTGGATCATACCATCAGCATGTACACTAAAAAATTCATCAATATCGACTGAGTTTCATAAATGAATAAAAATCTTATCGAAGAACTTGTTGAAAAAATTATCCCGTATGATTTAGGCTGTATATATGAAGAGAAGAGAAAAGGACATCCGACTATCTTATCCTGTCAATCCAACGATAAGCCCAGAATCAATATCCTTGATCACAGTTGAAAAGTAAAGAGGAAACTACTGACTTATTTCTAGAACACCGGAGTCTGCTATCAGTTATCGACATATCAAAATGTACCAATCATCAGAAGTCCCAAGTGTTCCCTGATATCTGTTGGAAAAATATCTAATTGAAACAGCAAACCAATGCTATTTATTTCAGTAGACACTATGAATTGGACATGAACCTCTACGATCAACAGAGTCAAAGCCAGGAAGCAGATGGCGAAGAAGATCACAAATGTAAATTTCCTTTTCAACAATCTGCTGCAAATCATAATACAGGAGTAAAGCCGATGGATATACGAAGAAGACATTTGCTTGATCAACAACAGCAGCAATATATCTACACAACTTTCTTGATGATCCTGAAACTGAAATTCGCATACAAAACATACTACACAACAAGATAAGATATTGGAACAAAAGCCAACAACACAGCCTCAGATTCCGCAAAGAAGTTACCGACCTCACTCCTACGCTTCTTGTCGTTGATCAGTATGCAGGCGAGAACGCAAGCGACGATTTTACCACCATCCATAGGCCACCTGCGTGTATCGATTCTTGAGCCACCGGAAGCTCTTCCTGAAGGACCCTTTGACCTTCCCTTCGACGCCGTACCTCTTGTATGCAGCCACCCTCTTCTTCCTCTGGAACTCGGGATCGCCGAACCCCCAGGAAGACGTCGACTTGCTCTTCTCGAGCCTCTTATCCCTGCCGAGGGCATTGCTGTAGCTGTAGCTCTGGGACCCCAACATGTCGGCGTGGAAGTAGGAGGAGGTGCTGTAGGATCGGAAGCCCTCCAGCCGGAACGTCGGCGGCGGAGGGCCGTAGTAGGGCTGGAGCTGCATGGATTTGGAATCGTAGGAGCTCAATCTGGGGCAGTCCGCCATGGATTCCGCAGCTCCAGTGATGGCCTCTTCTCGGTCTTCTTGACTTGTGATAGCGTGTCAGAGTTCGTCGATTAGGATGGGGCGTGGAAGTAGGAGAAGGTAGCTGGTTTTCCCTTTTCTTTTAGATTTTTTTTTCGCATAATTTTATATTAAATTCTATCTAATTCAGATATAATTCAAATTTATTCACGTAATTTTTCACGTAACTGACCTAACAAAATCATGTCATTCACTCTAATCTTAGATAAAAAAATATTGGAAATTTGAAAAAAATAATTATATTAAGGTTTTATATTTTAATAATTAAACTCAATGCTTTGTTAAAATTAATATAAATTTTCATTTAATATGTTGATTTTAACACATGAAAGTTCGATTTTAAATAAACTGAGTTATTTAATTTATTTTAAAAATAATTAATTTATTTGATTCAAATGGTGACAGATGGTCTCCAGCACGAAATCGTGTCAGCATGTTCCAAAAAAGTCTGGCTTGACCAAATTGACATTTCTAACTTTATGGGAACGATATTAAAATATTTATTATAGGGACAAATTATAATAATAAACTATAGACCATAAATTAGGGAACACTCCGAAATAAATTTTATTGTTATATTATAAAATTTTTCAATGAATTTGATAAAATTAAGGATACTTGCATTACCATCAGTTTCATAATTAATTGCATAATTATATTTGTATTTTATCAAATTTTTGTAACCGATTTTTCAAATATAGTAGTATTTCATTTCACCAAAATTTAAAAACAAATAATTATTTAATTAATTAATGAAAATTTCTTTTTATTTATCGGCCATACGATATCGATAGCCGAACTAATTTTCGACTAATATTGACTTCACCTAGTTATGGAGACGGGGCAAGTTGCTTTGCTATATCAATATGTTGAAATCTTATTCATCTGCACCATGTAATATTCTTGGATCAACTAAAATATACTTCGAGATTAGTTTACGATCAAGCCAAGATATTTACAAAAATTTTCATCAATCTCTCTAACTTAAAATTGGATCATTATATTATCAATTTAAAATTTAATAAGAAAACTATTAGTTCATGTGTACGATAAAAAATTTGTATGTTGGTGTATATATATATATATATAATTTATCCCCAAATGACCCCACCAGCCCCTTCCTCGGGGGACGGGATGGGGCTATGATGTGCACATCCAGCGTTCGATATTTTTGCTAGCATTATTTATGCACATTGCTGAATATTTGCGACCCGAACAAAAATGAAGCGGCCGTAGTTCGGTTCGGTTTGAAAAACCGTTTTGAACTGAACGGAACTATATATTTAATTTTCCATAATAAGGCCAAATTAAATTATACATTTTATCTGAAATTGACAAAACCATGTAGAACTGTTTTTCTTAGGTTCAAATACTCGATTAACATTTTTTATATTTAAATTCAAATAGTTTGGTTGCCTTTGAAATTAACCAAATCAAACAGTTGAAAAATAGATAAATCATGGGCTTTAATTTGATAGGGATTTTACCATTATTTTTTTTTTCATTTTGAATGAATGGCATCTAAAATGGAACTAGTTTAGTCCGGTTCGGTTAATCACGATGGCCTGAACCGAGCACATCAAATGATTAATCGAAACTCATTTTTATAACCGAGCCACCAAAGAACAGGCTCAAATGTTTCGATTATTTTTTGTTTGGTTCGATTTTGGTTCCTTCATTTTTGCCGACAAAGAGACGCTGCCTCAGTGAGGAGTAGTATCGTTGTGCCTCCTTCTCCGCATCACCAGACACTGGCTCAGGGAGCGCGGCTTAGTTTCCGCCATTGCAGAAAAACTGGGGAGGGGTGGGGACTGGATGATAAACTGAGCGTCCACTTGCCGATTCAGCCGAATTAATGGAATGGATCCCTTGATCGCACGACAGGCTTCCGTTGCGCAACCCTGAACGTGGACTGCTCATTCATTCACCAACACAGATTTTTAAGTCCTAGATAAAATAAGATCGAAGGTTTGTGTATTTTGAATACGGCAAATTTATCATTGAAAAAATTAATAATTTTCCTGCCTACATTTTTTAATGAATAATTAATTACACGTAATGTTGTCCCTCGGACCGGGCTGGGTGATTCAGGCTCATGGGTTTGGGTCAACTGGCTCGTGAGTCAGCGGCCCCTTCTGAATGTGGGTCGGGGACTGGGTTAAGTAGAGTGTGAGATCCGTTCACGGGTCAGAGTTCCACCGACAGCTATAGGGTAAACGCCATCTAAACGAGCGCTGCAGCCGATCTCAACTGATCCAACCGAGCTTGAGCACGACTCAGTTTTTGAAGCTAAATTTTAAGACCCAGCTAAAGCTTGAACTGACACTTGAGCAACTGAGCTTGACCTGATTGATCCCTATGAAGGAAGCCCACGCCTGATAAAGTAACTCGAAAGAAAAATGGTAGTTCTGAAATTTGGGACATCAAACACTAGAGAAATTGTCACATGAGATTTTGCAGCGCACAATCATCGGCTTTGCTCAAGGAGAGAGCTCGGGCTGAGAGAAAATCAAGCTCAATTAGCCATCAGGTTAAATCGCACAACGAAGCTAGACTCCACTTAAAAAAGCTTCTCAGCAAAAATAACTGCATTTCCATCTGGACTGAAAACTGGAAAATATCATGGTTCAAGTTTAGCAGGCAAACCGTTAACCTCTCCAAAGGATAATACTAAAGCAGGAGGCAGTGAGTGCAATGAGTGGAAGAAGAATCAATGCGGTTATTCTCTTTATTTGGTTGTTTCGTATGATGCAAAAGGCTCTTTTTCTCCAATCTCCAAACTAGACATAAAGAGCAACAGCCCTTCGACTCATGATCAATAGACACTCAAAGCACATCTTCGAGCCCATATAACTTTCTGTTATCTCTGATATGTTTTTTTTTTTTCCTTTTGTGTGTTTTGTCTAATTCGAAGACAGGGTCGGTTTCAATGGTAAGAGTGGAATGTGACAGAAGAGAGTGAGCACAGATGGTTCTTTCTTGCATGGAGACTCATGCTTGACGCTCTTTGTGCTCACCCTCTCCGTCACACCTCTATATCCTCTATCTCTTTCTGTGAGTTTAAAAAAGGGGCATGCAAAAAAGTAGACCATAAAACTGAACCAAACCTACACAGAAACCTAAGTCCATAGGGTGCGGTTTTGCAGGCATCCTGAGTACAGTAGGGTCTGTTGAATTTTGCATGCATGATTCAATTTCCATTTAGATCAGGTTCAGTAAGCAGTCGCAGATAGAAAACCAAACTGTGCACCCTGAGTTGTCAAGTATTCTCCACAGGCCGCATGATTGTAAACCAATGAAGTTCCATAAGGCTAAGCAGTTTTTTGGTGCACAAGAAAGTGCTTCCATAACCAAGAGTTGCAATAAGTGAAACAATTGGAAACCACAAAAAATTCGTTTCACAAATAGGTTTTTCCACCAATTGTTTTTAACCTCCAATGCTATCAATCCATACAACACCAATAATTCAGCTAAGTTTAGAAACTGTCACTCCACCTGAAAATACATGATATTTAAAGCTGTACTAGGGTTACATACCTCATCCTTGTCATTGGGAAACCAAGAAGAAATGATGCTTTGATGTGAATCACCAAAATTTTCTGCAGGCCATTTATCAACCAGTTGAAACCCATATCTGGAGGCAGCTGAAAGAATGGATGGCTCGTCAACTCGGCGAAAGACATGGCAAAGGATCAATGCAGGGGCATCACTCTCTCCAAGGACTCTCTTCGTAGAGATTAAATCCTTTGCTGTCGCAAAGAGTGGCAAAATTGCTTCTGGAATATAGGTGACATCAGTGCCTATGATGACTTCAAAGCCCTCCTGGTTCAAGGCTCTGATGGCTTCAATATGTTCCACGTTTCCCCACTCTAGCCTCTCTGTGCTCAGTTTGTCAACAAGAGGCGATTTTAGGTTGGAAGAGATATTTTCGTTCAAGAGGTAGAGTGCTTTAGGATCTCCATCTGATGCAATGACAAGGTCAGCTGATTGGACAGCCACCATTGAGCATATGCCTCCACAGCCACACCCAAGCTCCAAAACCCGCTTGCCCAAAACAATATTAGGATTTTGAGACAAAATAGAAGCCATTAAATAAGCAGATTCCCAGAGCATCAAACCAGTTGATTTGCATGTGTGCTGGTACTCCTTGGACAGAACTCTTATCTTGAAGCTGTCATCTTTCAGATTGACATCAATAACCTGAAAACAACATAGACCAAAAAGGAAAACTGAAAAAAGACTAAATATGGAAGGATATTCTTTCATAAATTAAACGGACAATTATATTTTTTTACTTCCGTTGGATTATACGCATGCCCTCATAAAACTGCTTGTACTGGCCTTATGGCACAAATTTAAATAATCAATCTGTAACTCCAATAAAAGGTATACAATATAGAGCACTTGCTCCCTTATCCAAAAGACATTCTTATTATCCGCCACAAACTCTCTGGTAAATCTAAGTTTCCTTGTTTTTACATCTTAATACAGTCTGAAAGATGCAAATGAAACTTCAGCATAATTTGACATGTCAACAAACGAAAATGAGAAAATGAAAGCTTGCTTTGACCAAAGTGACTAGTTGGAGAAATAAAATAGAAAGTGTAAAATAAAATCCATACTGACAGTGGGGGAGAGTGATCCTTTCACCTCATTATCGGTTGAGGGAGAAACTGCAAACATGGTGTTTGCAATGCCCTCAGACATGTCAATCTCTGTATCTTCTAGAGGAAGTTCCATAGTTTTCTCTGAAATGTTTGACCCAGTATTTTCTTGATGGCAGAGTTCCATATCATCAGAAGCATCTTTACCAGCAGCACTTCGTGAGTCTGATAATCGAAATACAGCTTGCACCCATATCCTGAAATCACATACAACAGTCAAAACTGGATCAGACTGTTTCAAGAATTATGTCTCCCTCGGTGACAGGCAATTTATATAATCACAAACACAGAGGAAAGTTTCATATTGTGACATTTACCGATTCATTACTAACTCCCTTGATCGATTCTCAACTTGCTTGTAGCATAAACTGAGCTCTTCTACATCAAATCCGTTCTCCTTAAACAAATCTGCTAAGAACTCCTCGGAAAAGTAGAAGGCACGCTGGTGAATAAAATATTGCTTGTCAGTTGGCTGATAGGAGGGTATATTGATTGAGCAAAAGAGAGCACCAAGTGCAAGAACATACAGTGCCGTCACCCCGAACATAAAAGTTTTCACTGATCATTTGATCCTTGCTAGAAAATCTTTCCTGCAAGTGAAACAAAATAATTTTAAAACGACAGTACCAAACCAACTCCAAAGGGTGGGAAACTGGCCGCAATGGGAGGTGGAAGGTGATTTTATTGGTTGTAAATGAATAGAATAAAATTTGGAAATTTTTAGTTGATTTTATAGATGAATTCTTTCTGGTTAATTATTTGGAAATGCAAAAAAGATTGTCCACCCTCTTGATAGTGAATTTCTATCAAAATTCTAGGGGTTTACCCAGAATGCTAACATGAAAAGGAAAAAATATTGTCAATGAGGCTTAAATTATTGAATAACGGCCTAATCATATGTTCAGGTTTCCCTTATAAAAAGTTGTGACAAACTAATGACGAATAAGGTAATGCTTGACCAACCTGTGCTAAATCCCCAGTGGCATAATCACGAAATAGCACAAGACCATTTGTCTGAAATACAAAAACATTACATTAAATATTTTCACAACAGTGAAAATATCAATCATTTAGAGTAAAGGTGGAAAAGCACCTTGAGAACTTTGCTGATATTCTGCAAAACCAGAGGCATCTTCTCCGGGGACACTGCAGATAAAACAAATATCTGCTTAACAGGTCAGCTAGTGAATACAATGACAAATATCAGACGAAAATACACAAAACACTGCCATCTGTATAAAGCTTTACTCCCGCTTAAGTACCATTGTCACGATATCAACTGAGGATGGAAGAATATGTTCGCTAAGGTCATCAGCAGTCAGATCACAAACAAATGCCCTGATGCGGGACTCTGAGAAGTCTTTATGCAACTGCAATGAAATAGATAATCTAATCATCAACCAGCCAGAGGAGTTTTTTCAAATGGTAAGATGACTAATCACCAAAAAACTTATTGAGTGAGAACCACCAGAAATATGGAAACAAGACTTCAATACATTATAGATTTGCATTACTTCTCGGCTAAATCACAAAAAATAATAATAATAAAATGCAGAAAAAAGGGGAAAAAAAAGATGAAATCTATTCAATTTTCAAAGAACAGCCAAGTCCAAATGATTTCACCACAGAACAAGAAGTTAGAACCTTTTCTTCAAGACTTTCAATGCATGATTGAAATTTATACATAAGTTGTCCGGGATAGTCATGTAATTCATGACCTAGAGGTAAGTCATGCAGAAGATGAGAATTTATTATGAATGCACAGAAGCTGAGGAATAATGGCAGGTAAGGAGGTCAAAAAGCTGCCCTACTTGAACATTTTTCAAACAAGAATTCAACTAGTCTATGGGTAGCTTGCACAGCAAAAATGGCTAAAATTTCCCAGTCTTAAGAAAGAAATAAAAGCATAGTAGTCAAACCTTAACCAAGTTAACTGCACGTGGTGAAAAATCGCATGCATGAATGAAAACATTGGGATATGTAGCAACCAATGGAAATATAGTGTTCCCAGCTCCACAACCGACCTGCATATATACAGGGAAAATTTCTTGGTAAAATGATTGTTTTAGCGTAAATTTATCGTCCATATGATAGAAGAATGACTTCAAGAAAGAGAAAAAGTTATTATTCTTCTCGGATTATTTTCAAAATCTGTTTAACAAAGAATATCTCCAGGAAATATCATAACAGACACACACCAAGTCCATTAAATAGTGCATTTCTTGGTCATAGCAGGAACTGCCTAGATTCTACAGTTTAAAACTGAATCTATTATTACAAAAAAATTTACACGAGAATTTAGGTTCTAGTTGCTAAGAAAATAGAGAGAGAGAGAGAGAGAGAGAGAGAGAGAGAGAGAGATGCACGGCATTGCAAACTAGGGAACTATAAATAGGCTAAAAGGCTAAATTCAAATTAGTAGCTAGAGAAAAGCTACAAGGAAGTTAGCAGACATCGTGTATTGCAAAGAGTTGGATTACTTCCATTTACCTCCAAGACAACCATTTTCCCAGAACCCTGAAAATATATCAATTAATCCATGTAAGGTACAAGCTAAGAGATTTCATAATCAAAAGTACATCTTCACATATTGTTAGACTCACTGAGAAATAGTGGCCCCACTCCTTGTCCAGATAATGCCGGTCCTTGAAAAACTGTCAGAAAATGCAACAGAAAACCGATATTAACAGAATTGCTGGCTGCAGAACTCTAAGGAACCTTTCTAGGGTAAACTTAAGATTCTTTTATCTCCAGATTTCATCTTTCTTCATCAAAAATGTATTGTCAAAGAATCCAACTGGTACTGTGATTGCACAGACAGACCTTCCATATCACCTACAGAGTGCCCTTCACCCGTGAATGCTATCCCAAAAACCATGTTGCGAGGCCATATCCAATTCCTAGAGCTATAGATGATTATCAATGATGCTTAATAAACTTAAAAATTCTATCTCGGCCGTGTATTGTCTGCTTTATTGCCCGATCAAAAGCAATTATTTGCCAATCCATAGATGAATAATTACGCCACTACTAAAGGAAACCCCAACCTTGTCTTGGTGGCGCTTGTAGAAGATGTCCCAGTATTTCTTAGCTTCTCTCTCGTACTTCTCTGTCACAGTTATAAACAGGGGGGAGCATATATCAAGAACCACTGAAATTTATACGTTCATGCGAGGGAGCGGGAGAGGGTAAGAGAGAAAGAAACCTTTCCAGAATGGTGAGACCATGTTGCTGGATGTGGAGTATATCTGCAACGTAGGCTCTGGTTGTCGGTGCTGCTCATGTTGCCGCTGAGCATCAGAAGCCATTGTTTTTTTTTCACCAATTGCAACTCTGTGGAGATGAATATGAGAATGGGAATCGCAATTCTGCGGAAATTGTAGATGCTTGAATTACTGTAAGCAAGGGTTTATCGTTAGGGTTTTGCTTTATGATAAGCGGCTATTGGAAGTCCTGTGGCCGGGGCGGCAGGAAGGGGCTTTTTGGTCTGTTAACATTTGCACTAGCTCAACTTCCTGTCCCCGGAATGGCAGTTAGTTTTCCAGTTTTCCGTTTTCCATTTTCTCAATGAACACAAGAATGAGGTACTCTTTCTGAATTGTTCATTGCAATGCTGTTCTTCCAAGACCACACAAACTACATAGAAAAAACGGAGGGGGGGGTTTGGGGTTGCGCGGCGGAATGGAAAATGAGGATCTTTTTCTTTTTCATAAAGATGGGTATCCAAGTTTTATTGGACTAATTCGACTCACCTAAGGACTACAAGCCCACAGAACAGTTAAGTCTGCTCTCATCGTCAACCTGTCCCATACGGTGAAGGGTTGGGTGTATTACCTCCGACTTGAAGTCAAAAGTTCTGTAATTCTCATCTATCATACATTTTACTACGTTCTTTCTCTATCTCCTCTTGGTCCAATAAGCCTCATTTATAACCAAACAAGATTACTAGGAAAAAAGATGACATATAGATCATGATCACTTGCAATAAGCCCCAGGTAGGATGCTGGGGTTCCTTTCCTGTGAGGTACAGTCTTCAAGGGAAAAGATGAGAATACTCATCACTATAACAGGAGAAGACCATGCTTGTGTTCTCTTTTTTATGTCACAAGCTATATAACATGAAAAATGCAGGTTGAATGGAACCACTTGTTGGTACAAAACCCTGCTAATCAGACCTAGGATATGAAGAACAATGGAAAGAATGTGGAACTCCGAAAATGTAATGCGAGCCCTTCTGAACGAGTCAGCTGCAGTATGTACGAACTCACATACTGGATTGATTTTCATCGGTCCCCAAAGTTGGTTTATCATTTTCATCTGAGTTGCTGATCCGGATTGATGGCTCTGTGATGCTAGAAGAATCTCCATTCTCCAAAACTGGGCTTTCGCCATTCTCAGAAACAGTCTTCTCTCCTGCATGATTTATGGGTTTGGGTATTTCTCTGGCCGGAGAGACTGCTAGGAGGCGGATTATGCCTTCATAAAGACCTTTTGCATCCATAATGATGGCAGCTCCACCGGGATAACAACGGCCAAAGCAAGTGGCACAATGTGGATAAGCAACCTGTGAAATGAAACATCAGAAAAACCATATTACATCTTCAGGTCAGAACTGACCCAGGTGGTGAGGACTAAGAAACAAGGACAAGACCTCGATGAATGCTCGGCAGAGAGAGAGAAAGAGACCCGACTCATTGTCTCTAAGCATATGATTTGAATTATATCTCACTAGCGAATCAGAAACAGCACGTAAACCCTTAATTAATTCTTGCGCAAGAATATGCTTCAAGCTAATTGGAGCACAGGGTCGTAGTTCATTCATTGCTGCAGATACACCTACACAAACACCAAAAATAAAGCAATACTGAATTTCTTCTCAATTCAGCATTATAATGAATAAACTGGAGAGTCTGTTTTTTGGCAGAAAAGCTATACAACACACCATTAATAAACACAGCAAGTGGTGGATGTTCCATCAGATATGAAGGAGGAGTAACATCTTCTCGACTTTCTTCATTCACAAGGTTGGTTGGAAAACCAACTGCTGGGAGAGGGACCCACCGATGAGAATCCAAGACCAACTGTATTGACAGTAAGTGACAATCAAGCGCCTCAATAGATATACAACAACCCACACGTCTTGATTTGAAACAGAACCAATTAGGCAGGAAGCCATCAGAAAATTTTCCAGGTGAAAATAAAAAATAGCACTAAGCAACATACCTGAAAATTCTCAACTGCTGCACTCATATTCTTCGCAAACAAATTTAGAACTGCCCTGCAAGCAATGAAAGTGAATTTTAGCATAAAACATTACCAAGAAAAATAATTGCAGCTGAAAGAGAAAAGATGCACTTTACTCTTGAAAGAGCGATGGAAGCAAGCCTCGAAAATCTAGTCCAACCCATCCAAGGCCCATAGCACAGTACTGCAACAAGATAATAGAACAAGCTGATTATAATCACATCATCAAGCAGAGCTCAGAAAAAAAATCCAGTCACCAATAAAATTTTGAATTAAGCAGGAAACAAATTGTAGCACAACCACAGGTTGCATACAAAGAGGTCTAGCTTCCAACTCTATAGTGGAGGCAATATAGAAGGAAATTCTCTAAAATCCTCTTACCATGCACTGATCAAGAATATTGGACAGAGATCCTCCTTCGGTTATTTTGGGAAGCATGACTTTCAGAGTTTTCAGATGTGTAGTAATCTGATGCATGGCCCAGCTATAAAGAAGGCCGCCATCATAGTTTTCTTCACTTCCAGATGTATCATCAGCAAAAATTGCTCGATATTGGTTAACAACATCAAATAGATGCATCCTGTGACAACTTATCATCCCTTTCAGATACTCATAATGATTTTTCTGGTCCAAGTCCTCAAGGATTCCAGTGAGCCATGCCTCTCGACATCTTAAAAACTGGAGAATAACATCAAGCTCATCAGGTACAAAATCAAGATAGAATTGGCAGAATGGAATTTCACCAACTAATACAGAGATAACTCTATCAAAGGTTAGAGAGAAAAGGGGGGGG
>CXYZ01009678.1:1373365-1393663 GCA_900006705.1 Sonneratia caseolaris | reverse complement strand
TAATTATTACTAAACAAAGAAAAAAACTCATTAATCAAAATAACTTCTAATATTTTTTTACAACTCTCAATTTTTTTAATGAATATATTTTATTTTTATTTATTTACCCTCGTATCTTAGTAAAAATTAAAATATCATCAAGAAATTTAACTTTTAATTCAAAAGTTATGTAGTAAAAAATAGAATAAAATCGATCGCATATGAAAATTTTCTTGTACGTAATTAATATAATATATATATATATACAAAAGTATATATAAATATTCATTGAAGATGAGCCACAGGTGTCGAATTATCTCAGAAAGAATATTAATTATTATTTACCAAAAAAAAGAATATTAATTATTTGGTTGCAGTGAGATAGACAGACAGAAGACAAAAAATGGAGTTCAGAGCTTTAAAGCGTTCTGAGTTGCGCTGGCCATGGTGGAGATGCTGAGATGCTCTTGCATCATCAGTGGCCTGTTTCCTTCTCTCCTCACTGGAATTGTCATAATTGATTATTTAAGTTTTAATTCAATTCAATAAAAAAAATCACGCATTGTCTTCTACCAATACCCGCAAGCCCCTACCTCAAAAAGTCTGAGTTCTTTCCTCTCCCAGAGACACAGTGAGCGAGATGTGAGGTTGAGGGAAGGCTGTGAGTCGATTGTTGGTTCGTATAGAGGGAGAGCATGGAGGATATCGATGAGGAGGCCGAGGTTGGGGGTGTGGAGGAGGAGGTGCTCGGGTCGAGCTTGACGTTGGAGAAGGTGGCCGCAGCGAAGAAGTACATCGAGAACCACTACCGCACCCAGATGAAGAACATTCAGGAGCGGAGGGAGAGGTACACGAAACTTTCATTTTTTTTTTTAGTCTATTCTCTGCCGTTGGCGGTTAGTGAAGGGCTAGATTTGGGATTAGGATTTTCTGTTTCTTGCTTGATTTCATGTTGTTTGCTGGGAAAATGTGGACTTGAGGGTTGCCATGGGAAGCTGTTCAGAAATCTTGGAAGTTGGGTTGAGCAGTAATCTCTTGCCTAGCAAATACGTGATGGTAGTCAATGTGTCAGGGGTCTTGAGTGTTTGAAAATATGAGTAGGACATGGATACAGAATAAATTGCTGCACAAATGGGAAAATGTGGAAAATTCTTGTGTGAATGGAGCGTTGATACTTTTGTGCTGTTTGGGGAGCATTAAGTAAAGACAGGGTGAATCTTCCGCTCAGGGTAGTGAATGATTTTCAATCAGTTGAGATCTGTACCCAAAGCCTCTTACTTTTACACACAGATCCCAAGCATGTTTATTAACTGACCAACTTATTGGAACTCCAATTTGCGCAGCTAATGCCTAATAAATGTTGAACAGTGGGTAAGGTTTTCCTTTTCTGTTATTATGATTTAGTGCTTTTGTTTGTTCATAATGATCTCTCCTAGTGTTCATCCGTGCCACACAGAAAGGTTAATATTAAACTGTCTAGGAAAGAGATAACATGATATTGCCGCAAGATTCCTGGAAGTTGTGAAGATTCAAATTTAATGTGGTCATGTAAACAATTTAGTGTCTTTGACCTTGAAGACAAGAAAGGCAGACAATTGGGTATTTTCTAGTTTGGCAAGACATGGCTAATTCACGATGTAGCTGCACATCATTTTTCTTGGCCAAGGCTATACATCATTTGAGTGACATGCATTTATTGCAGGCGTTGGGTTTTGGAAAGAAAACTAGCTTCTTCTGATGCTCCCAAGGAAGTGCAAATCAATCTGATCAAAGATTTGGAGAGAAAAGAGACAGAGTTCATGCGACTAAAGAGGAACAAAATATGTGTTGACGATTTCGAGCTTTTAACCTTAATTGGAAGGGGAGCTTTTGGTGAGGTGATGGTTGTTAACAATCTGTTTATTAGCATCCTTCTAGTTTGACTAATATTGTTCTAGTTCAATTAGCACATGCATTTACTATCTCCAAAATCACAGGTTCGATTATGCCGGGAGAAGAAGTCTGGAAACATCTATGCTATGAAGAAGCTGAAGAAATCTGAAATGGTTATGAAGGGCCAGGTGAGATGAAATACTGATGCATGTTCTGGCATGTATATGGTTATATGGCTTACTTTTGGTTAAATCATGAACTGATGGATAAAATATACTTAAATTGTTTTAACAACTGGATTTTCATTATGTGCTTCTGCTAATCTATGAATGTCAAATCTTCCTTTTTTGTCCCTTCATTGACGTCCAGCTGTGGAATGGATCATATGCCCATTACATGATCATCAATATTTTGCCATTTAATAGCGGTTTCTATGATCATCATGCAACCGTTTATTCATTTGAGTTCATTCTGTCTTGTCAAATAGGTGGAACATGTTCGAGCAGAGAGAAACCTTCTTGCAGAAGTTGCCAGTCATTACATTGTGAAGTTGTACTACTCATTCCAAGATGCTGAGTATTTATACCTAATTATGGAATATCTACCTGGTGGAGACATGATGAATCTTCTTATCCGAGAGGATACTTTGACTGAAAGTGTTGCCAGATTTTACATAGCCCAAAGTGTCCTGGCAATAGAGTCTATTCACAAGCATAATTATATTCACAGGTTTGACCTCTTTTACCATTTACTGCATTTGTATTGACCTTGCAAGTTTAGGTACATAGTATGCAGTCTTATCCATTCTGTACATTTTGCTATTTTCTTTACAGGGACATTAAACCAGACAACCTTCTCCTTGATAGAAATGGTCACATGAAGCTCTCTGACTTTGGCCTTTGCAAGCCTCTTGATTGTGCAACTCTATCTGTAATCCACAAAAATAGGATGATTGATCATGGAGATTCTTCAGAGGCAATGGATATTGATCAATTACCAGACACTGATAACTGTAGCAGCTGGAAGAGCCCGCATGAACAACTTCAGCATTGGCAGATGAACAGGAGGACACTGGTAGGATACAAGCAACCTTTTTCTTGCACAACTGAATGTTACTGATACATTTTTATAAGCCCTTCAAGGGACCAGTAATTTTGTCATGTTACCCCAATTGAATGTAATTCAGTTCAGATGTAAAATTGCATTATGAGTGAGTTTGTGTCTGGCAATATGGAATTATTTATTCTTATATTCAGTTTTAATTCTGAATATGATCATTTCATGTTCCCCCCTTGGATTTGAGCATTTCTTAAGCATGATAATTCAACAGAGCCTCTATTTTCCTTAATCTTTAAATAACTATTCCAGTCATGCCCTTTATCAAACCATATCTTACACCTGTATTATCCACCTTAAAGGCATTTTCGACTGTTGGGACTCCAGATTATATTGCTCCTGAGGTACTGCTAAAGAAAGGATATGGCACGGAGTGTGACTGGTTAGTTTTTGGGTTTTCAGGCTATGATATCTCAATATTGACATTTTTGCCTGTGAAGTTTTGCAACATCGAAGCATTGAATTTCTGTAATTTGTTCTTATAATTCCAATTTATATTTCTTGAATAATGAGTAGAATAGGCATCTCTTTTCCCCTCACTGCTGTATATTTATTCCGACTTTGATTCTGATGTCTGAGTTCTTGTGCTCTTTCTCCTTCAGGTGGTCACTGGGAGCGATCCTGTATGAGATGCTTGTTGGGTGTCCCCCTTTCTATGCAGATAACCCAATAACCACATGCAGAAAAGTATATGCTTCCACTTTCTATTAGTTTGCTCTTATTGTCAGTCAACCCTTGCATTTCATGTCCCTTGTTTCTAATGCACTTTTATGAAGAGATTAAACTAGTTTAGCATTTCTTTATTGGAGAAGTACCAGTTTAGCATTTTATACCACGTTGACATTTTCAATTTAAGCAATTATTTATATTCATTCAGATTGTTAATTGGGAAAATCATCTGAATTTCCCTGATGCAAAACTTACACCTTTGGCAAGGGACCTGATCTGTAGATTGCTCTGCAATGCTGAGCATAGACTTGGCTCTGGAGGGGCCGAACAGATCAAGGTAATATTGTGAATTATTTAAAACTTCTGAATGTATATTCTTTTCTGTCATTTGCCCATCTGAACGGGCTCTCTTGCAACAGGCTCATCCTTGGTTCAAAGGCATCAAATGGGACAAGCTCTATGAAATGGAGGCAGCTTTTAAACCAGAAGTGAATGGAGAACTTGACACTCAGAACTTCATGAAATTTGATGAAGTATGGAATCTTTGCCCTCATCATATAGTGGGGGATTATTTTTTCTCCGCATTTTCTGATTATTATGAAGTTTGGTTAATTCTATCCAGCAGCATGCATTGTGGCCTGGAGAGTTGTCATCATAATATATGAGCTTTATTGCACTTACCACCAATCTAATATGCTGTTGCAAGAATCACTCTGCATTAATGTTCTCTGTAAAGTGATGCTTCTGGTTATTTTAGTAAGAAATCATCTGCGAAAATTTTCTTTTGGATATCCTCACTCAATTTCTCATGTGGATTTTTTATGAGTTGTTTGGCACTAAAGGTTTTCTGGCATTTTCTCACATGGTTCCATTGTTGCATTTCTTGGTAGATTTGTAGAATATCCTACTCATCCTTTGTTTTATTTTTTCGTATTCTTGTTAGCTGGATCCACCAACAATTGCAAGAACTAGCTCGGGGACCTCTCGGAAGGTTTGTTGTTTATCTTCAACTATTTTGCAACATTTGTTGAAAGCAATTCTTGGGTTATCAGTGTGTTCATGAAACTTCTCTCTAGTTATTCATTTACATTTTGTACAAGTCCTTGACACTTTCTGATAAAACTCCGCTTATTGATCACTTGCAGATTAACATTGTTTCTCTTGATAACTATCTGCAGATGCTATTGACTCCAAAAGATCTGAGCTTTGTTGGATATACATACAAAAATTTTGATGCTGTTAAAGGGCTACATCGTTCTGTTGGTATGCAATTCTTTCTCCATAACTGCTAATTTGTTGATTCAGAATGATCAAGGCACTGATCTTAATTCTTATCTCTTGTCCATGCAGATATTGGGAGAAGTATGTCTCAGGGAAGCACGTCTGTTTCTTCTGCATCAAGTAATGGTTCTCACACTCCTCATCCTCTTAACTTTCATCTATTTCAGTCTTATGATCTTTGACCTTCATATGTCAGTATTGCAATTGATTGGGATAAATTGAACGTCAGGTGATCCAGGGCCTATCTATGCCAATAAAATGATCGAGGAATTGGAAAAGCAGATGCTCGAAACCTCAGGTGACCCTATGTCACTGTAGAACGTGAACAGATGAGCAATTTTTGTCACTCTTCTGTCTAGATTTCGCCTGCTACTTTATCTCCAGATCAAAATCCCTGCACTTTGGTGGGTTAGAGTGTGTGTGTGTGTGTGTGTATCATGCATCTCGTGAAGAAAAACTTTGTGGATAGAGGGAGAAAATCTGTTCAAGTAGCAAGTTTCGGGTATCCTGTAAAATCAAACTTGTAGGATGGGATCTGTAGGCATGAGCAAGTATGGTTGACTGCCCAGGTTGGCCGTGTGACACACACAGTCTCGGCCTTCTCTTGTGGCAGTTTCTCGTTTTCTGTTGTTGTTGATGACAGCGAACAAACGAATACATGAATGATGAACTGCTACTTGAGTCCTGTATCTTGTCCCTCTGTTTCCCTTTTTCTGCATTGCCGCCCAAACTTTTGGTCAGTCCAGAGGCGGCTCTTCTTGCAAAAAATAAAATAAAATGGACCGTCTCCGGCGGTTACAAGAGCCTGGAATAGTAGGGAATCGAAACTCTTCTGTACTAAATGGCACGGCCTAAGATTAATGTTTGTCAAGTTCGGTCTACTACTATCATCCTGTGCGTACTCACCCGGGTGGCAGAGGGCTTATAATTGCTACCATTATTATTACCGTTAATATTACTATCATTTTTTCACCTTTTATAATCTATTTTGCCGAATTTTTTCTTTAAAAATTACATTTTCCTCATCATTGGGACCGATAAGCTTCAAATCATAGTGGGATTTGTCGAAAAGGTTTTAGGCTGTTTTTTTTTTTACCCCTTTTCTTTTCCTTTTGAAATTCCATGATTCCGGGTGACGTGTGCTGCGATGCACGACATAAGAAATGGAAGAAACCAAGGGATCCAATGCGATAATGTTGTGGTTTAAAATTTACTTTCATATGATTTTAGTACAGATTATGAGTTCAAAATCTTTCTAATACAGCGCATTTCCAACTCATGACTCAAAGTTATCGTGGTTCCGCTCTTACTAATAAATGTAATTTATTATTTAAAAAGTTTTACTACTTGGGTGACCGACCTCGAATTAAATTAATCGAAATTTCTTGACCTGGTAGATATCGGCGCTGAGGACATCCCCGAAGAGCGGTGAATAAATATATAAGTAGATAGGCAAAGCATGGCTGGTTATTATGTAAGGCTAAAGAAAGAGCACAAATTAAGAGTGGAATTAAAAATCTAAAATTGACTTTGCAGACCAATCTTAAACCAGCAATCGATTTGCATAGTTTTTCAATAATAATAATAATAATAGCAATAACCGATGATTATCGATATCATTATAATGTAAATCGACTCACCCAGCTCGCGCCCAACTGATGATGCTGCTGAGTAGGTGGAAGTTGACCCTACTGTCGTATTCACAAACCAACTCTGGTTAACATGATACTGAAAAGAAAGAGTCGGTTTGCCAACATTGTTAATTATAATTATCAACTACGGCAAGATCGACATCGGAAAAAAAAAAAAACATGCTACGTAAACAAATAATCAGGCCGGTCGGTTGGACCGGTTCGATTGAGAACTGGACAACAGCTCGGTCTGGTTTACTTAATTAATCCAAATGTAATCTAAATCCGGCCAAATTCATTTAAACTAGCCAGTTTCTGGTTCGATTATCAAATCTAATTGAATCGAAAATCAAACCGAATAAATTCAAACTTATTTTAAAAAAGAATAAAATTTTATCAACTTCGACAAGTATTTTAAAAAAAAAACTTTGATATTATGTAGAAATAATACGGGCATGAAGGAAAAATTGTTCCTCTCCCACTAGAGAGCAGAAAAAAGGCACTTTCCTCGGACTCAGATGGGTTCCTCCTCCTCCTCCTCCTCCTCCTCCTCTCGAGACACATGTCCCTCCCTATCTCTTGAAGTAAAATATGTGGTTCAAATATGGAAAATTTGCTATCTACGGGAGTTCTCCACTGCTCGCTCGGTGGGTAAAACGATTCGAATATGATCGGTCAGAAATGTTACGCTCGGTGAGGTCGGGGTACGCTTCATATGCTCCGTGATTAGATTAATCCAATCCTCAAGTGGAGATCAAATTTAGATTGCTGAGGATAAGGGCAGCTCGTAGCCCAGCGGAAAGGTGTCTTAGACCAACTTTTCTTTCTCCTAACCTCACTGGGTGTAGATTTATTTTATTTTAAAATTTTTTTTTGCACTAAGTAGACTGCAAGTTGTGCTGCAGCTTGGGCACCAACTTTTTCGTGGGCAAAGGGCACACGGCCAGAGGGCTTAATTTCGTTTCCCTTGTCAAAATCAGTTTAATTTTTGGGGCCAAATATGAAGTAATTTAATTAATTAAGAAACAATTAGAGAAAATAAGTTACAATCTTGCCTCCTCTTTATGTGGCGCCAATAATTTATCTTATATATGTAAGAGCTTCTTCCAAGTGGGTAGATTGTTGATAATTCCACAGCTTATTCAGTGATCTTATTTGACGATTTTCTCTAAATCAAGTACACATAGGGCTTTTTTCTTTTTCCTTCTAATTGATTCTATAATCGTATATATATATATATATATATATATACTACAATCACTCAAGATGGGGAAAAGTGATGTGACATTCACTTGAGTATGACATCATGGAAGCATACTAATTGTCTGAGTGACCCGTGAGTTTTCTGGATCTCTGGATTTCCGACCACCAGGATATTGTAGGGATGGACCGAACTCAAGAGTTATGCGGACCACAAGCGGAAACATGTAGATGGGCTTTGATGAAGGGACCATCTCGACTTCTTTTCATATCGCATCTATATTATTTATGGCGGATTACAAACTAGGGATTTTCTTAGATCTCTTGGTTATACACGACTATGAAAAACGTTTTAATAGGGATTGATTAATGTGATCAGTGACTCTTTTCATTTAAGTAAATTATCGAGTGCAAATTTAGTAAATAGAGAAAATCTGTGATTTAAAATGTTTTACTATTGGTAGAACATACCAATTTGCATTTAAATTGATCGAAACATAGTGACCTCATAGTAGGTGGTGCTAACTTGGAGAAAGAACATAAATTTAGACTTTGATCATCAATTGCAAAAATAGCATATTTTTGCCTACATGAGAAGGGAAAAAGATTTGTTAGCCTGGTTAGTGCAAAAAATGGGGCCTTTTTATCTTCTATTTGATTGCTCATCCAAAAAATGAACAATCTTAGTTTTCTTTCTAAGTACATTTATTACCTGCTATTTAGAGTGTTTAGATTTGAGCTCGTGGGACTTGATAATGACTAGAAATATCACAGTAATAAATATTTTCTTACAGTCAAGATTTGAACTCGAAATATTATTTAAAAGAATGAATTATCGTACTATCTAAAAACTTTCTTTCTTTCTTTCTTTCTTTCTTTCTTTCTTTCTTTCCTCCTCCTTCTTCTTTTTTTCCTTTTTTTTTATGAACTTGCAAGAAGCAATGGATGAAATTGACAGAAAACTTTGGATTGGAGAGAAAGCAAAAGGTGGGATGAAAATGACAAATGGGTGGGGGTGTGGTGTGGTGGGAGCGGATAGGTTGAGTGGAGATGCTTTGATATGCTCCTCGAGATTTCACATCTGTCCACTGTTTACTCTCTCTTTTTCCTTCCCCTTTTTCCTTAAAACCCAAAAGAGAAGAAGAAAACATATCAATCATATTAATAGCCATAGGAAAAAAAAAGTATCACTAAATATATATTATCTTTTTTTCATTTTTCTAAATTGCCATCACATTTCCATTTTTTTAGAAAATAAAATACATTATAAGAATAAAATTATTAAACTTATATTTCCGTTCTTTTTAATCAATATCATAATATTAGAAATCGATCTATCTAATAACTCCAAAATTGGTATAAATTTCAAGTTCATATTACTAAGGCGCAATGCAATCTTCCACATTTATTTATTGCAAGGTTACTATTTTCAATATATGATCATCCTACCATAAAATAAAAATGGGTTTTTCTCAACTTAATTTTTTGGGTCTATACACAAGTATTCAAGAGGTCATTATATCATAATTAACTCAAATTTAATGTGAGTTAGCCTATTTAAGAGAGGTGAAGCTATTCCATCGAAAATTATTTTCTATAAGCAAAAATATGGAAAGTGGTAGCAAATTATTACAATTCACTTATATTAATTTTTTTAATTTAATTAATGCACTATATATCTTCAATAATTTCATCTATATCACAATGCAAGAACGATCAATCCCATTGAAGAAGTATTTAATATTATCGATCGGTGATTTTATACACGTAAAATATATTTTTTATTGCTAAATTAACCCCAAATTAAAAAAAAATCCGTATATGTTATGCAGATTCCCGATTTATTTAATGTGCAGGAAAAAGGAGAAATTGGGTTATACGGAAACAAACCTCTTTCCTTCTCTTCTTAACCTAACCTAACGTAATGGCTTTTATAATTCATTTGGCTTGCTTTGCTTTGCTTATTTATTTATTTATTAAAAATTTTCAATTAATTAATTAATTAATTGATATAATTATGGGCTTGCTATTACTCAGCTCACTTTCTTGCCCCTCCACGTCTTGATTTGTTTATAAACTTAGAAATAAATTGTTTTATTAATTCAGATCCAATAATATGGACCGACTGGAATTATGAGTTTTATTGATTTTTTTATTTTTTAAAATAGAAAAGGTACTTTAATAAATCAGTGATAGCTGAAAAAAATAGTAACTGATCCGGTTTGTGGCTGTTTACTTGCTTTGCTATCGCCTGCCATGCTATGATCTCCCCATGTCTATGGCAACTTTCCGGTTATGGCATAGAAGCCTCTGCATTTGACAGCGTTTAGGTAGAGTCGCTCTCTTCTTCCCCGCTTTCCCTTTCTCTGAGCTCCTTTCTTGATTAATGATCTTGACAACTAATCGCATCTTCTAGAGAGAGAGAGAGAGAGAGAGAGAGAGAGAGGATGGGTTGCCTCAGATCTTGGGAACTTGCAGGAGGAGCTGTGTGAGGGAAAAGGGCTGTTGTCTTTTTTAGGGTTTTTTCCTGTGATTTCTTGGGGGGTGCTGTGTCTTTATTGGGTAACTTTCTCATGACCCTCTTTCTCCTCTCCGTCTCACTTGGGTTCTTTCTGATAAGGGGCTGGTTTCATTTCACTAAAGATTGAATCTTTTTTATCTTTTGCTTGAAGCCACCATTTCTCGAGGGCTCGAGTTTCTTGGTTTGGTTATTCGTGGAGGTGGACGGAGATTCTTAAGTACAGCATATCACAGGAGTGGGCTCTGAATCGATTATTGTTCACCAGATCTACCTGTGGTTGCAGACCTGTGAGGATTATCTCGTCGTGTTGACTCTCTCTAGGGGCATTAAAGGTGGTTGTTTTGGATATCCCCATTCGCACTCAAGAGTTCCCCTCAGAAGGAGATGATGCTGACAGCTTAGAAAAATGGTGGATTTCTTGAAGGTTCTCGAGGGGCTGGAGGGTGTTTTCGGTCACTGCCTCTATAAAGATTTTGATGTAAGAGATGTCTCTGCAAATCTCCTTGCCCGTTAGAGACGATGAGAATTCAACTTTAGATAGTTCTGTTTCTCTGTTTGATAATCAAATCCTAGTGGCAACCTTTATGGACATAACAACATTGAAGGTGTCAGAAGACTCCGCCCATATATTTTCTGGTTCTGTTGCTGATAGCGAGGAGGACGTGTCATCTTCTAGTGGCCATAATTTGGAGAATGATGTCAGTATGCAAACAGAGTCGGCTTCTGTTCTGGATCCACTTGCAGGTAAGGACAGTGAGTGGGTTCCCAGTGTAGAAGATGATTCGTTATCATTGGAGGGTGATCAGTTCCTTGACAGTTCTGTGGCCAGTGAGACTAGTAGTTTATGTGGCGAGGATTTTCTGGGTCTTGAGACTGCTAATTCATTAGATGTTGAGAGGAGACTCTGCAGCAGCATTGAAATTCTTGCTGGAGCAGCCTCACAATTAGTGCGTGAATCCACTCTTAGAGAGGAGGTTGTAAATGGGCCTCTCCCAATAGCATCACGGCTTGAGGAGGATAGGCTGGGCCCAAGTATGAATTCAAATTCACTAGGTGCTGTTCTTCAGTCGCCTTTGAGCAGACAGCCAAGTGGGGTGGTAGGGCGAAGCGTCTTTGAGGTGGAATATGTGCCTCTTTGGGGGTACACTTGCCTGTGTGGAAGGAGACCTGAGATGGAAGATGCTGTGGTGGCTTTGCCCCAATTTACAAAAATTCCAATAGAAATGCTGATCGGAGATCGAGTTCTTAGTAACATGACTGATAGTATGTGCCAGCAGACTGCTCATTTTTTTGGAGTTTATGATGGACATGGAGGCTCACAGGTAACTGCGATAGTTTGAGGCTTAAAAAGATTCTATGTAGAGAAATGAGAAATTTTGCCTTTTGCCCTTCAGTTCCTGTTGGAATTTCTCAGAACTGTCATCTTTCTTTTGGTTTGAGTTCATTCTAAATTTTCATCACCTATTTTTGCCATGTTGGAAATGTAGAAAATATGGTATATTGTTCATAATTATGTCATTTGCTCTTCTTTTTGTTGCAGAACAAGTAACTTAGAATAAAATGAGGGGGGTCCACTCAGCACACCTCCTTACTTTTGCTTAATACTGAGTATTGGTAGTTCAGCCCTAGCATTTCCCACAACCCCCCTTCCCCTTTTTTATTTCTGTTTCTTCTTGAAATATGAAGAAAGTGAATCCCAAGTCTGTGGATAGCATTATTTTTGAGACTTTGTGATCCAACAACTGCAGGACGCTATTCCCTTATGTTCTTCTTCTTTCCAGGGGATGAACGTAAGAATGAAAAAATATCTGTCCTGCTTTTGTTGAATCAGAAAGAACTGAACTCCATGGTCTTATACTTCCACTGAATGAAACAAAGATCTGGAAACATTTCTAGCATCACCAAAATTTATGTTCTGTTATGGCTGGCCTACCGTTTGGGTTGATACAGAAGATGATTCTGTGCGATTTTATTCCTATCACCGACTTGTTTCATCCATTCAGGTCGCAAATTATTGTCAGGACCGTGTACACCTAGCCCTAGTTGAGGAAATAGAAACTGTCAAGAAGAGCATAACGACTGATGGGAATCTCATGGACAGTTGTGAAGATCAATGGACAAAGGCATTCACCAACTGCTTCGCGCAAGTTGATTCTGAAGTTGGTGGAAATGGAAACCCCAATTCTGATCCCATTGCACCTGAAACTGTGGGGTCAACTGCTGTTGTTGCTGTAATTTGCTCGTCACATATAATAGTTGCAAATTGCGGGGATTCGAGAGCAGTTCTATGTCGTGGAAAGGAACCCATTGCGTTGTCTGTAGATCATAAGGTGGAACAAAATGGAGTCATCTAGACCCTAGATATCATCTTATTACTGATCTACACCTTATTGATGAAATTAACGTCTTCCTTTTTTATTTGTGAAAATGGAATTAACTGATTTGATTTTTGTTCCTTTCTCTGCTTGAACATGATTATGCAGCCAGATCGTGAAGATGAGTACCAAAGGATTGAAGCTGCTGGAGGCAAGGTCATACAGTGGAACGGGCATCGGGTCTTTGGTGTTTTGGCTATGTCAAGGTCCATTGGTATGTCTCTACATCTTCTTCTTTGGTGGGTTTTGCTTTTGGCTCTCACTACATCATCCTGTGATGAATAATAATGTGGAAGAGGAAAGTAGAAATGTCTTTGTGATGCCACCTGAAAATTGGCATTTTGAGAGGAAAATTTTTCTTTCTATTTAATTATATAGCCACAAAGGCCAAGAAAGTTTTTATGTCATAATTCCCACTTTATAAATGTGACGCCCGAGTGCACGCCCTTTGCACTTGAAAAGTGAGAGACTTAACAGAGTACTACTCCTTTGGCCATCTTGAAAAAAATTCTAATGCCTATCTTTATTTTTTCCTTCGATTCTGGATCTTTCTTCCCATTTTTCTTCCTTTCCAGCTTGTGAAATTTTGAGCTGCTATGTCAGGAAGATGATTCCATGTGACGGCCTTGCTTTGCAAACAGAGGAGACTCATATGTGTGCAACACTCGATTTCTATTATGCCATGCTTGGTGCAGACGAATGCAAAATCTTAGTTGACATATAGCAGATGACTCTTTCCCATTCCACTCCTTTTGCATGACCTAATACTAAACTTGGGTTTCCTAATATGAGGATGCTTTTGTCATTCTTCCGCTTTCCATAAGACTGTCTGATGGTCTAAATATTGCTATTATTTCTTCTGAACACTCAGGTGACAGGTACCTGAAGCCCTGGATAATTCCAGAGCCTGAAGTCATGTTCATCCCCAGGGCGAAAGAAGATGAGTGCCTTGTGCTTGCCAGCGACGGCCTATGGGATGTGATGAGTAACGAGGAGGCCTGCGACCTCGCGCGGAGGAGAATCGTCATGTGGCACAAGAGGAATGCTGGCAGCCTCGCCTCTGAACCGTCAGATCGAGCCCCTGGCCCCACCGATCCAGCAGCTCAAGCGGCGGCAGAGTACCTCTCGAACAGAGCCCTTCAGAAAGGGAGCCGGGACAACATCAGTGTCATTGTGGTGGATCTGAAGGCACAGAGGAGGAAGGTTAGGAGCAAGACATGACCTGGTCTGTTGTCTCTTGATTGTACACTATTTCGTCGTAAAAGACTGGAAGCTCAATGTAGCTGCTGTGGCATATCAAAATGAGAGCCCATATGTTTTATTTTTTAAGCCGGGCTTTGTGCTCTATATCTTCTTCCCATTCTTAAGCCAGCCGGGTTATCTTGAATGTTCGTTAGATTTGTAGTGTTCCTCTTGATTGAAACCCTTCTCCATGTTGGCTGTGCAAATAGTGGAATAATTCAAAAAGTACACTATTTTGTAAGCACAAATCTGCCCTTCCATGGAGCTTTTGAGAGTAAAACTCTCCTTATATAATCAGATCTGTACTGTTCTTGCAGCTCTACATTTGAACCCAAGTTCGTGTTCTATCTTACTCCGTGATGATCTTTCCTGATATTGGTGCCGACAAAGCAAGAACCAAAAATGAATTTATCGAACCGGAACTCATGGTCAGTTCGAGCATGCAGCCTGTGACCAAGCTGTGGAAATCAACCAGAACCAACCAGGGGAAATAATCAAACACAGAGCCTTGGCAAACAGAAGGCACAGGTGATCATTTATTAAGGGTAAACAAACAGCAAAGAGATGCATCCAGTTGTCGGTTTCTTATGGAGGCAGACCGTATTATCGCCAAAAAAAGAAGAAGTGAATAACTGAGAAATGACGGTAAATCTGAACATGCTCGAGAGGAAGATCATGAGCACATGCTCTAGTATCGTATCACCCAACAGCAAGCTCCTGCACTGCCTGGGTGAGGTACTTCTCGTTCTGCACGCTCTGGACCCACTGGGCGTTGATGTGGACCCGCTCAATGCTTTGCTTCAACGTTCTAGCAATTGCAGGCTTAGCTCGGGTTGAGAAGAAATCCTCTACTTCCTTGGCTTTCTCAAAGGAAGAAAACTAGGGAAGAGAAGGACCCCAAAAAAATAAAAAAGGACAAAACAACAAGGACGAGAATATTATTGGTTAACCAACTTCTATCAAGATTAATTTTGGATGAAATCATGTTTTGAACTCGTATACTTGGATTACAAAGAGAGAGATTGATTACCGGTGAGACAACAGCACTAACAAAGCGAGTGATGAGAAATCCCGAACCATATGTTTCTGATATGAGCTCCCACTTTTCCTGTGCAGATCATCAAGAAGACAGAATCAGCACGGTGTCTCGAACTTGATCAATGCGTTCGGTAGCAAAACCTTCTTTCTTTAAATTAATTGTATCCAAAAAGAACATAGCATCGATTGCTCGGTCTTAAAGACTGGAGACGTGATGTTTGACCTTCAGCCACGTCCAAGCAGTTTCACGGCCTTCATGACTAACAGCAAGTCCAAAGACGGCATCTTGACTACGGACCTACAGGTCATAGAGATGGTGCCCTCATTTAATCTTAAGGGAAGTTCTACTTGCACAGGAAGTTTGAGTCTTGAAAAGAAATCAGAGTACCTCGGGAGACAAAATAAAGTTGAGAACTTCAAGCGTAATACTAGGATCTGGACAAGAGGCCAACGAACCTACACAGGAAATTGATCAGAGGACACTGTCACTACCTACACAAAATGGGATCAAGTCATTTTCTACCATTTCAGAGAAGTGAAAATATCACCTAAGATTCGAGTTTTCTCCTGGCTAAGGTCAGTCTCCCGATATACTCTCAGTAGAGACTCATAACCTGATCGACTTGACCTGTTAACAGACTGCATAACTGCCACATATGCTGCCTGAAGATGAAATATATAAGATGGATTAATCTAGTAATCTAAAGTGAAAATCAAAATTGTTGAAACAATAGATATATAAATAAACTCTGCCATACCCTTCTTATATCAGGAAGAAGAAGGGGTGTGCTTCGGTCTTCTAAGAATGCATGGAAACGCCTGCTTGCTTCCTTCTGGGTCTCCTCATGGCCAAACACTGCCAACGCAGTCAAAAGTTCTCCCCTCAACATTGCATCTAAATGACTCTCCCCTTGCTTAGTCTCCCACCCAAGCCTTCTGCATCCCAAAAAAATTAAAAGAAAAATGAAAATTGAAGATCACATCATGGATACGAATGATAATATTGATTATACCTTCCTAAGGCACAACAACTTACTCAGCAGAGTGCTGGAAGAGATTAATGAATAACTGCTTAATGTAGACCATCAATTCAGGAGTTGCATCGGCAGCAAGTCTCACGACTTTGTAACTTATCTATTGATCATGGAAAAAATAAAATCACGTCCCAAAGCCTCTTAGCTGAACAGAAGAAGGGAGCACTACAAAATTGAAATATTACATTTATCAAATTAGACAGCACTGTGTATTCCAGCTCTTCTCTATAAGCACTCATGAGAGTGAGCAAAGAAGTCAGTGGCAGCTGCCGAGCCATGCAAAGAGCAAAGGAGTCATCCAATATGCCTGTCAGATGAAAATCTCAAATTAATGACACATCTCAATTATAAGAAAATAAAAGGGACAGAATACAGCTGAAGCAAAGAGAGTTACCAAATCTGTCAGTTGGAGATAACAATTTACTTTCTATTGCAGACCTTAGTTTAGCAGCAAGACTCTCATCATATTTCACTCTATAGAAACCTGTCTGATCTACATTAACCTTTATCCAAGGAAAAGCTCCATCTATGTCAATAGATGCTGATCTCTCCTGAAAAAGGAAATTTTTGCGGGCTTCATACGAGCCGCAGCATAACGTGATTGGCACAATCCAATGCCCAACCCCCTGGGATCCACTGGATAGAAATTGTGTCTGCAATTGTCACCAGAACCGCATCAATATTCAAATATGACAAAGATCAAAACTAAAAGATCAAGAAGATACATATCAAAATTACTGTCACCTACCTGCTCAAACTCAAGTTTTTGATCTTTGATTTTCACAGACACAACAGGGTAACCCTTCTGCTTTGTCCATGAGTTCATTAGTTTGTTGACAGGTTCACCAGATCCTTCCTCCAAGGCAGCCCACAGGTCCTCTGTTTTTGCATTTGAGCAAGCATGCTTCTTTATGTATGCAGCAAGAGATTTCTGTTTACAAGCAAGATATAACCTAATATTAGCATAAAACATCAACTCATACATTATATAGATAAGTGAAGAGGTCAATCTAACTATGTTGGACTCTCAAACCCTACATGCAAAAGAGAAAAAAATTCCCTATTAGAGAAAAGTAAAGGACTGACCTGAAAACATTCAGCACCGAGATAGCTCTGAAGCATCCGAATAACTGATGCACCCTTTCTGTAACTTATTGCATCAAAAATCTCATCAATCTCACCGGCATGGTTTATTTCCACCTGACACGGAAGTTATGTTAAATCAACACTTCTAGCTTATTTCACAAGGTCAAGATCAGGAAAAGTAAAATAGATCATTTTACAAAGGAGAAAATTTATGATAAATAAGATGATCTCCTTCAATTTACCTCAATAGGATGAGATTCTGCAAGCCCATCTAATCTTAAACCCTCAGTAGATTCATCAAGGAACTGAGTCCATATTTTCCACTCAGGAAACAAGCAATCAGTGGCCAAATAGCTCACCTGTAAGAACAATCTATGCTCAGAATTTTCCAGAGAATGTAGAAAGCATTTTTTTGTAAACCAAACTAAGGAACAAGTGAATCTACCCATGTGGCAAATCCCTCATTCAGCCACAGGTGTGTCCACCACTCCATTGTTACGAGATTTCCAAACCACTGGTGGGCCAGTTCATGGGCCACAACTGTGGCAACCTTAACAAAAGCCCATTGAAAGTATTAATATCTTTCATTCCACCATATGATTTGATGGCAGTATGAAGAAAGAAAGCAAAATGATGTTACTTTACCCTCTGCTTATTGGCAGCCGCTGAATGCTGCTCATCATAGAGTAAAGCAGTTTCCCGATATGTCACTAGACCATAATTTTCCATGGCTCCCGCAGCAAAATCAGGGATGGCAATCATATCAAGCTTCGGGAGAGAGTATGGTACAGCAAAATAGCTGCAGAAATTAATAAGTTTTCTCAATGATATAACAAATAATAAAGCAGAAATATAATGTACAAAAACAATAAAGATTGTCTTTTTAAAATTGAACAGATAAGACCAAGAAGCACCGCAAGAAATTAGAGAACATACTCTTTATATAACTCAAGTGTCTTGACAGCAACATGAAGAGCAAATTTCCCCTGGTTTATCTTACCGACTTGAGTGTAAACTCTTACTTTGATGCCTGCGAGTTAAACACATGTTTAAGGGGGGAAATTCCACAAACCTAACAATAAAAGAAGATGATAAAGAAATGTAGACAATGCATAATACCATCTGAAGTGTGGTCTTCCACATAGTCAAATAAACCAATGACCACTGCTACTAAGTATGTAGACATAATTGGCGACTCCTGGTAGCAGACAGTCTTAGTAGATCCATCAACTTTCTCATCAATAATTGGCATGTTGGATAGAGACACTAGCTCAGATGGCACATCCAAAGTAATCTTAAATGTAGCCTGTTAAAGCGTATAAAATTCATGGTTTAGTCAGCAGTCCTAAAGGTTATAATGTAGCATCCTGATTTTCAACAAAACCAATACAATGCACATAAACACATAGTTGATCAGTTCAGAAATGATACAATAACTGAGAATGAATGACTCATAGTACTCATAATACCTTGCAAGCAGGTTCATCCCAGCATGGGAAGCACCGCCTTGCATCGGCTGGTTCAAACTGAGTGACTGCCATATTCTTCTTCTCACCATTATGCTCATATTTACTGTACAGTTAAGATTGTAGCACATATAAAAACACTGTGCAGTAAAAATAAAAAAGGAAAAAAGAAACTACTAGAAAAAGAAATTGCCTATTTACTCCTTCCTGAGTAAGCAAGAATGAGTAGTAGATCCTTTCTCTAGTAAACAAAAAATATACCTTCTGTAGAAGCCCTTCATTCTATCATTTAGAGTCCCTTCAAAACCAATGGCCAAAACTCCGAGGCCAATAGGTAATGTCTGCCCGAACTCCAACACCAGTATCTCGTCTTCCTCAACCAAGTCGACTTTACATGGCTTAAAGACCTGCAGATGATTTCAAACTAAAGATCCGTCCAAACATTTTGGTGTTAATCATTTCCTATCTTTCTACAAAGAAGACAACTCTGCTTTTCATCTCATTCTCATTTCCATGCGCCTTTTTCCTCTTGATTTTGATTTTAAAAATGATATAGTCAACGAATTCGTCACAGAGTCTGATCTTTCCGATCAATTTTTTGGAGAAAAGGGAATAACTGAAACAAAATGTCAAAAGGTGAAGGCTGAATGAGTTCTTCACAGATTGCAAACTCCATAAACTGAAAATCGTATCGATCCAGATTAATTCGTCATCCAATCCACCGAACAATTGCCATGCAACTGATATGATGAATCACAGTTTTTTTTCCTCATTACCTGTAGAACCGAAGAACGAAACTAAGATCCGAGTGGGGATAACAATCCTACCTGCGAGGACCCCTTGGGAGTGAAGGAAACGCCGCCAGTTGTGATTGAGAGCTCAGCGGCATTGAGGACGATGAACTCGGTCTCGGAGACGACGTCGAGGTCGATCGCCACCGAGCCACCGAACTTGCAGGATGTGAGGTCGGGCTTCAGCCTTATGTCGTACCGTTTCGGGACGGCGAATTGAGGTAGCCGAGGTTGCCCCTTGAACTGCTCCATTCGTCACAGCTGCAACTTCTCTCAGAGAGTGAAAGCTGTGAAACGAGGAAGCCCAGACAGATAACTCTGACGAGAACGGTGGCGTGGGTGAATGCTTATAAAGACTGGGATGGTGAGACTGCTTTTCTAGATATTCCATTGTCGTCCTCTAATTTCTGGTTATTTCCCAATTACTCCTTGGGATTTGGGACAGATGTAAATATTTGTGAGCTAAGAAAAACCAATGCAGTTAATCACCCGTCTCTAATGACTATGATTGGATAGTTATTCTACTTAAATAATTATTTATATTTAAATATTATAAATTTAAAAGAATAACAATTATGATAACTTATCTTGGTAAATAATAAAATGTAGTCAACAATAAGATATTCTTTACTGCTCGTAGATATAATCCGCAGGCAAAAACAAATGTTCCGAGCAGTAAATCGTGAGTAAGTCATATGACAAATTCCTTTAGGCGGCAGTCCAAAATCAGGTTCTCTAACTCTTCTACAAATAGCAGTCAACATCTGATTTATGGCACTCAATCTGAGAATTTTTAACTTGCTGTTTTAACCATAGTTTTTAAAACCGGACCGGGCCGGAAACCGGTGTAAGCATGGGTTCATGGGTTCATGGGTCGGACCGGAGGTTCAATGAGTTGAACCGCATGTTTAAAAAATAATATTAATAATATAATATTACTAATAAATTTACATAATATCATAATTTGAATATAATTTATAACAAAAATTATTAATAT